>JAQFZX010000088.1:0-100329 GCA_034682405.1 Hydroisotoma schaefferi
CTGATTGGTGTTATTAAAAGAAATATACCTCATCATATTGTCGCCCTCGTTTAGGCTGTCGCCCCCTTTTTTAAGACAAAAATTTCCACCAAATTCACGCTACTAGCCGCGTTATATAGGCGGGGTTTTAGGGTACATTTAAAAATGGTAGTCAATCTTGTAGAGGTTCTACTAGCGGTATTACTAGAAGTGCTACTTGAAATTTTATTAAATCGTCTCGAAAAGTTAGTTAAAGTTAGTCTGGCTAAAGCAAACGTGTCAATAAAAAAAGATCTTTTATTCAACTTGCGTGCATCGTACAAAAATTAACCTTTACTAGTTTGCTAAACCTGCTGTTTCAAATTAAACGAAATGTAGCTGTGAAATCTATTCTTTGTGACGAATAACCATATTGGAACCAGAAGAAAGCGTTTCTCTGTCAATTATTTTTACATCATACGGCATTAATAGCGCTGTCGCTTCATGAAGATTTCAATTAAACTAACGTATTCGCCCAATGCTACTTTAATACATGCCTTAGATTGATTAAGAGTAATAGAATTTCGAGGCTGAGCCGTATTTTCGTTATAAATGTGGTATCTTACTTATTATGATTTGCTTCCATTTTGATCCCTATACCAGAATTGAATATATTCACCACAAAGTTAATAACGCGAAGAAAGTTTAAAAGTCTAGCAACACTAGTGAAGAGTAATCAGGAAGTGGAATAAAGTAGAATATAAATTGAAAGAGAAACTCTGCTGAAGAGAGACATTTATTGCTCGTATTCTAAAAGGCATCTCCGAAGGGAAGAAGGATTGGCTGTAAAGATGGAAGAATTGATGAGAATGTTGGGCTGAATTACTTCAATATCCAAACAGAGACGGATCCTTTAGAGATTTTGGAGAAGAATACTTTAGATTCTACTTTTTGTGATGTCCTTCCACTAACTTTACTTCGAATGGGATTATTACAAGATCGTACGGAAGGCTTTATGCAAAGTTTTTGTATAGACTTCCTTAGGGACTCTGTGTAGCATTTTGCTGGGATTGAAAACTATAAAACTAAAGCTAAAACGAACATTGCATTTCTGTTTATGAATTATTAACAACTTTAATAATAATAGATACTAACTCTCAGAGAAATTGCTGGGAGTATGAACAATGAATAGGTTATAGTAGCACGAGAGTTTATTCTTAACTTTAAGTGACAATGGACAATTCCAAAGTAGTTGAGATGAAGTTTGATAATCTTTAATCATGTATTGTGAAAGGAATTCACAAGAAAAGTTTTCAGTTACATTTAATAAAGATAAAGGACCACATTTTTAAATGTATGTGACTATCGAATCCGTTTTGTTCATAAAATCCTTGACAATTTAAGCTCTACAGAATGTTATACATTAGACTAATTCTCATAATTAGCTACATAACAAAAACCTATTTTAATGCAACGTAAGTACTCGAACTAATTCACACAACATAATATGACAGACCAACTAATAAACAACCTTTAATTTCAGCCTTATGGTATAACTAACTGGCTCCAACCAATTTACCCAATTCCAGACAATCCTTTCTGCATTCTGTTAGAAATTCTTGTCTGTTTAAATTCTAGAAAGTGAACTTACGAAAATGTCTACTACTTCTACTACTACTTTATTATTAGAACGATAAACTTCAGATAAAAAGGAGGCCAGGACAGTGGCACTGGCAACGATTGTAGATAGGATTATATATCTAGAATACTTCCGTCGTCTCTACTAGAGATCTTATTACAACTGCGGGAGCATTCCACAAAAGAGTAAAACAAGTCAAGATGGTTTTAATCTAGAGAAGTGTTGCAATGCGGACTTCAGTAAATCACCGCTTTTTTATTCCATTAGATAAAAAAATTTATGGTATTTGTCCTTCTAAGGATATGTATGATTCAACGTGCGTAGAGAACAACAATGATACATAATGTAGTGGTAGTAGAGTCAAGAGGGTGCCTATTTATTGCATTAAAATATAACATCTTCCAACAAAGGGTTGTATTACATAAGATGGATGAATTCTTCTCCTTATGAAACTAAAAATCCTTCGTGTATATAGATAGGTATATTTTTGGCGGACGAAAGGAAGCAAGAATCATGATATTTTTAAATGATAGTGTGTCTTCTTGAGCATGTTTTCTTGTGTACATACCTACGTAAATATGAACATGGTTGTTTTGGCTAGGACAAGCACTTTTATTTTTGCAGGAATATGTGTTTTTAAAATAAAAGTTGGAAGTTGTAGTAATAGTATCGTAGCATCACCGTCAACAGTAGTGGTAGAAGTGGGAGTTTGTAAGGTTTTTTTTGGAAGACAATAAGAGTGAGTGTTATTTTGGCCAGAGATATTGTGAGATAAGAAATTCATAAAGCTAATTTAGCAGATATTGCACGTTTGGGAAATGCTCAGGAGAAAGTTCAGTTTGTTCTACCTTGTGAAAAATAAAGTTTTAAAACTTTTCCAAGATTTACAACTGCGTAGTAGGTAGGTTTTAGCTTTTAGTTTTGCAGCGGATTACTTTACTACTATACTGTACTGTGATTTTTTCAAATAAGGGCTTACACCGTTTAACCAGATTCAAAGAAGCGAAGGTTTGAGGATTACCGTATTTCCCGATTTAATTCCCCATCCCGGAATAATTCCCCCCCAGTATAATTCCCCAGTACCTTTCCATGTTAAAAAATTAAATTTTCCCTATCTTTTCCATGTTAATACAATTTCTAATTTTTCCTTCGAAATAATAATTCCGCAGGGACATTAAATCGGGAAATACGGTATTTATCTTCGTTGAATTTCTAGGATTTTAAAATATAGATTTTGTTAAATAGAAAGTAAATACAAATGTAAAAATAATTATTTTAAAGCTAAAGTTACTGTTACTTAGCCCTGGGCTGTACGTATGGTTTATTCGATTATTGACTTTAAACCGAGATTAAAAGGAATTAAAAGTTACAAAGAAATGTTAAGTTCTTACCTTTTTAGAGCCTCCTTCAATCTTGTAGGCGTCTTTTCCTTGATAATAATAGATTTCGTAAATCTCGTTGTAGTTTTCTCTCAGGGAATCATAATATATCTTTCACTTCATGACAATTCTGTTTAAACGTATTAATAGTTTCAAAACTTGGATAAAACAGGTTCTCATAAGGATTAAATTTCAATGGTAAAAGTTATTCTTTATCGTTATTGTTTTATATAATTTTAGCACAGTTTATAAAGTAACATTAGTAATATCCTAAACGAATAAATTAAAGTTGCAGTTTGTTACATAAAATCCAACAGGGATTGAATGCTATTTCAAAGTAACTTTCCTTGTTCATCAATTCCATACAAATCACTAGAGAAAGTTAGTAGTAGTTTCAGTAGCAAATACGTGAGGTTGCGGGGAATGCAACAAAATCTAAAAGTCAAAACTCTCGTATGAAAATTCTTACTTAACGAAGGCAATTTAAGTGAAAATCAGCCCGAATCTCGTTCTAACAACTCGCTTGTTTTAAATAACAAATCTGAGCTAAGTTCTTCTGCTATTTCCATAAATCTGCTATACGCTCTTATCAAAGTTGTACAGTTGTACTTGTAGTTTTCTCTCAAATAAATGGTTCTTTATTTCATGTATATAAAACTACTGGAGGTTTTTGCACGCAGAGTAGATAACTTACGTATATTATATTAGAGTATAAACCGCTAGAAAGGGTTACTATTTGCTGAGTGAGTGAATGTAATTGCTTTCTTCGCAAACGAGCACGAGAGAGGAGAGAATCCACTCCTTTTTCTAGGTTTGGGTGAGTTGCTGATAATATATTTTATATTGTTAAATTGTTGGGTAGCTCTCGTGGCTTCTTTTTATGCAAATTCTCCTTCCTTATGTGTATGGTTTTTAGTAGGAACAGAGAAAGGGTAGTTCCTTCGCATGCATAGGCTGATCTGGAGTGAGGAATATCTGTAAAAAGTCAGAATGAATAGAATAATATATGACGGATGGTAGTGGTTTCATGGTAAATGAGAGTTCAGTTTGGATACTTTCTCTCATGAGAACGATTTTATGATTTAAATTAAATGCTAAATAAAATAAGTTATGGGGATTAGTACTGGTAGTGATCTATGCATAACTTTGGCCTGATTCTATTATTATTATTTACTACTACTAATAACTTTAAACTCTGCTAATATTGCTTACTGCTGCTACTAATATTTCTAGTGCAACTGATAATTAATACTACTTTGTTAACCAATACCAACATTTCGTTCTAGGATTTCAACTTTGACCGTAAAAGTTAAAATACTAGTACAAAGTCTGTCGTAGAAGGTTAAGCGGAAGCTTCAGCGTGTTTCTAAAACCTAAACAGTTTCCAATGTTAATGTGCATACGAACGAATCCACATTTTTACAGATGTGTACATCATAAAAGACATAACTATAAATCTTGACGGGTTATAATTATAGTAATGAGAAGATGGATTATTTTCTGCCGTAAAAACAAAGTATAGAAGGGACAAATGAAACGATGTTAAGCTTGATGATTTATAAGCAATGGTAGGAAGCATAGGACCACGATAATAAAAGAATCGATCGCCACCTTATCTTATTTTTAGAATCTTAACAGGATACTCTTTGTTTTCTGGACAGAGTTTAAGGAGAAAAGGGTGATATGCAATAATTTGTACTGAATAATTGATATTGGTTGTGGTCGTGAGTGAAAGTAAAATTTTCATCATGAAAAGTAATTATAAAATCAAAGAATTAATATTTTATCAGAGACAGAGCTCATCTGTCCTATTTATTTCCCAGATTGGAGATTTACTTTCCCCATATTCCCTTACAGATTCAAGTAGAATCTTGATCCCAAATCTAAGCCCAGCAAAAACGCCCGGGTAAGATCGGATGGTAGCAGACCCGTGGGGATTTCTTGTTGATGTTTAAACTTGTGTTCTCAGTTCACTACGTCTTAGCTCAGCTCTTGGGATCTATTTTTTTCAAAAAAAAAACATTTCGATACCGATACCAAGCACAGCCGTCTTATATTACGTTAGTGGAGAGTTATAGGAAGAAAGTAGTAAATCCTGGCGAAGAAACAAGTTTACATTATATTGGACGTTGTATCGATCTATTTACCAGGACCAGGAGTAATAAATATCCAAGAGGAGGATATTGCTATCAATAGAAGAAAGGTAGATGTAGACGAGTAGGGATTTGTCCGCAGGTTTATAGCCTAGTATATTTTTTCCCTTGCAAGATTAAGATAGTTTGCAGGGTGTCCTTATCTGATCTCGGTATTATATTCACATCCTATGTAGGATTTATTCTTTGTGGGTCCTTTTTAAAGCAGATTCCTGATTTGAAAGTGAGTTTATTCCCTCTTTCATATAATAAGCCCTTGGAATTGTTTGTGTAAATAGACTGTTCCTCAGTTCCTATCCTAGTGATTGTTAACGTTATGATTATTTATTTATTGAGAATGCAGACATCTCTCCAGTCTACTCGATTAGTGTCCTTCCGCAACTGTCCCCTTTCGATTAGTCGACCCCCCTTAATTACTGTTACTAACCCCCATTGGATTTCATGTTAAATTTGACCCTTAAAAATAGAAAAAAATAGTTGATTTATCTCTTAGAATAATAAGCATACCTACTTACTTTTCTACAGCTAAACTGAAGGGATATCAACTTTCATCACCTATTTAATTAATATCGTCCTCGACTTTCACAAAATTTCTTTATTTTTACAGGTTTCTCTTTCAATTTGAGCCTGAATTTCTCGCAAGTTTTTAAAAGAAACATGTAGTCTGGAGTAGCAACAATACTTTACCACATTCTGTAGCTAATTTTTGTCTTTTAATTTAATAAAGAGCACGAAGGATTAGGTCATCAAATTGGTCAAAGTTTTCTGTAAATGTATCATACACATGCCAAATTACGTATATATAATTTCAGTATATTATCCAAGATTGACAGTTGATTTAAAATTTGTGTAGCAACTGTACATCAAATACTACAGTACTTCAGTGGAAGTTGAAGGTAAATAGAAAATAAATTCTAAAATTAAACTGAAAGTGGCCATAAAAATCAAACCATAAGGCTACGATTTTAACTCGAGTATGACAAGCCTGTTTGCCTGGCATGTTCCTCCATAAATGCATTCTTAAAGATCTGTCCACTCTGGAGATCAGACTTTCTTTTGGACAAAGAGGCTAAACAAAGAGTAGTAGAGGATTGATAAGACTTAATAAACTAACAACGTCTCAATGCAATATCCCGCAGGTAACCTCTGCAAGTAAACAAGGCTGAAGGTAGTGAAGTGGTAAGAATGAAATGGAGAAAAGTAGCAGCTGCCCTATCAACCATCATTGAGTCGGAAAACGAACTATAATGGGTCAAGACGACCCAAAGGTACGGTAGTAACGCCGTAGCCAGACCCTGTTTAGTACCGTTGCAGTAAGGGCGAATGTCGCCCTCTACCATACTTAGAGTGCGTATACCGACCCATTTCCCAGTACTGAATAAGTACGTTGTTAGACCTTAAGCGACCACTCTGCGACTGAACCCTGACCTTAATGAATACGCAATAAATCGTTCTTTGACCTAACTTTTCTCAATCTTTTGTACTTCAAAATATCTTATTTTATTAAATTATACACCCAAATAAATAAATGTTAACTCAAAATTCCATAGCATAAAAACTAATTAAAAATTATGCATCAACGAATTCAGGAACGACAGGCGTTGCTTGGTCATTTACAACCTGAAACAGATGTAAACGCATTTCTAAAAATCGCTCTTACTTGAATTTTAATGTTTAATAATACTTAAAAGCATGGCATAAAACTTACTGAAGTAAGGCGTCCTGGCGCTCGCTTAAGCCAATATTTCGTTGACTCTTCAATCTCTCGATCAGTTGCATGCTGCGTCCTAATATTTGCTTTAATCGAATCTAGAAACACTCAAAAAATTAACAATGCTTTCCCATAACGTCGGACTATTCATAAAAGTAATACTGTACGAGTTGTCACCGTTAATGCATTTTGAGATGCTGCAAAAATTCTTGAACGCAACTTTTTCGTCTCTGCCTTTGACTTTCCTTCCTGCATAACTGAATTGAATCGCTAGACCATCCGTTAGAAGGGATGAAAGCACTCTGAAAGTAGTTTCAGATACTCGATTTCCTCCGGCGGACTTCAAGATCATCACCTGAATTAATACATTCCCAATTACATAAACAAAAATAAGCAACTTGAACTCTAGTAGTAAAAACCTGACCAGTGCCGCATGTGTTTCGGGTTTTCGTAGTTCCTGTTCCAGAGCTTGTATATCCTCCATTGTACTGACAGGTAATTGAGTTCTCAAGGTGGAAGTACAAGTTAGTTTTGAAGTGCTTTTCTCGGAAACTAGAAGATTGACTAGGTCGCTTATTTGACTCACTTGTGCGGAAAGAAAGTCAAGTTTTCGTAAAACGGCATCTTGAAATCCTTGAAGCAAACAAAACTTTTTATAAATTAGAAGTTACCCTAAATCCTCGCCCATATGCTGCGGCTTGTATGTGAAAAAAAAGATGTTTGGAAGAAAGTTTAACATGGGTGAGATACCCCTTATAACATGTAAAGGAGCGGGCAAAACAAACGAGCGCGGCATATGGGCGAAGATTCAGTGTAAATTACAATAGTAGCAAAAAAAGAGTAACACATCCATTACTATTAGGTTCTATTCCTTGCGAACGCGACTCGTATTCCAGACGACGAGGAACAGCTCGTTCATATCGAGCAATAGGGGTATGAATGTAATCCAAAGTAGTAGATGCCTCTTTGGTAGTACAGTCAGGTCTATTTGCGTTTGGAAAGTACCCAGGTCCAGGATCATCCCCCAATAAATTTTCTACATCCACGCGAATTGTGTCTCCAGCTCCAATAAAAGAGGATCTTGCTTCTGCTGGATTTGTTGAGCATGGATCTAGCAAAGACATGTTTGTAGCGGACTGATTCCTAAGCCCACCCGCACCTAAATAATTTGAACTTTCATAACATATAACCCATAACTGAATTCAAGTCTAGAAAATATACTTCATTGCTCACCCAAATTAAACTGCACACTTGAAGTTGGAGACCGCATACCATGAGTCTTAATTTAAAAAGAGCATAAAAACAGTTACGTTACTTTTAAGAACGAAAAATTAAAAATGCTGCCTACTGCGTTACCTGATCAACAAGCATAAATCTTGGTGGTTGAGGTATTACCGCTGGAGGCCTTATAACTGAATGAGAATTCGATACCTGCTTTTTCTTGGCTTTGGAGCTCATAAGTAGAACGCTTTCGTCATCGCTAGAACAGCTAGACGAGGAAGAGACACGTTTTGCCTTGCGCTTTCTCGATTCTCCAACCACTTCGCCTCCACTTGTGAGATCAGAAGTGTCCTCAGCGTCCTTAAGGTGTGCTCGGGCAATATCATACGAACCTGAAGTAAGATTAAACTTTAATAAATAATAGTTATGTTCAAACAACAGAACAACTTTAGTTTTATGTGCAATTAACGCATTTCACCATATGTTTTAAGTATACGTATAGCATAAATGTCCCATGTATTTTTGTCTGGTGTAAGTCCATTTAAAACTGCATGCTTTAGCTTTGACTGGTTTTTCCAGAAAGGTGGCCACATGCAATGGTCTTGGCCTTTTATCCATCCAGCGTGCGCCACACCCACGGTTCGAGTTTTTAGGAACTCTATCACAAGGAAGTCCATGGCTTTTCACTTCTGTCCGAATGAAGAAGTGGAAAGACTGAGAGACGGTCGCTTTTAATCGGAAGGAAGATACACTTACACTGAATGTCTGAAAGTTTAAAAATAAAGTCGTCAGTCATTGAAGAAACGATTTTGATATCCAAAAGGGTTGAAGCTTCTGGAACTGTATAAAGTGGCTCACTGATTAAAAATGGTTTCCCAATCCCATAAAATTCTTCTTCGTAAACAAAGAAACTAAATAGTTTCACAACTGAACCTGACTTCAGTAAACATCCATTATTTCCTGTCGCAGTAGATAAACTGAACCTACCCAGAGTACACTTTTTATATTGAACACAACTCTTAAAATGGGAACTAGCAACAGGGTAAACTTGAGGATCACATATTTTTGTGCTATAACCAGCTTTTGTTATGCTATTTGGGCCTGAAATCCTCTGCTCCATAATTCGGTTGTAAACTTGTTCTAGAGGTCTATTTTTAGATTTTAAAAGTTCCTTGATATGACCTAAATGATTTTCAAATTTAAAGGCACTGAACGTGTCTAGTGGGCCTAAATGAAACGAATCTTTTCCTAAATGGAGCAAGCCATGAACGTTATACGTAACATTTTCTTCACCGTAGAGTTGAGCGAAGACTGCTACAAAATGTTTAAGAAGATCCCCAGCATAATCATTCAAAACTTTATATTTAGTTGGGTGGCACAAAATAGAAATCGCTACATGAAGGCATAAAAAGTGGTCAAAGTAGTCACCAGGCAGAATTCCTTTAAGGCACACTGGACCTGTGTATAAAAGAAACTGCCTAAACTCAGTGGCCTTCCATTGGCCAAGCTCTTCTACATGACGAGGCTTTCTTGAGAATTCACTTGGAATATGGGGTTTTAATGTTATTAGATTTTTTGAAAGTTGAACACGTTTTCTGACGGGAAGTCGGAACTTCTTAATATTTCCTTTAAGCCAAAGGTTTAGTAATTTACGAACCACCCCCAGACAAACCAGGTGCATATACTCTAATGGAACCCCCTTGATAATATCGAAAGGAATAAGTTCTAATTCACTGGTATCCTTATGATGATCTTCATGCACTTTAGCTCTAAATGTTTCGTCAGTTCTTAAGGCGCAGTCAGATTGCAAAAAGACTAATCTATTTTTTATGTAGTCACCTTCTACTATACATTTACTGCAGCCAAAATACCCTCCATGACCTTTAACGTTTAGTACAAAAGCCCTCGCAGGAGCATCAGCAACAAAACAACTTATTTTAAACGGTATATTTCTATTGTCTAGTTGTAAACCTAAATTAGTCAGAGACACTGCCTCCTTTATAAACTCCTTTAAATATTCTTTAGAGCATTTGGGTTTTTCACGGCCATAGTATATTCCTATCTCAAATGGATATGACAGGGGGAGGGTTTCAACAAATCCTAATATCGGCCAAAATTGCAAATTACTACTATTGGAAATGGGTATTCCGTCAACACTTACTTGAAGTCTAATTTCCGATACTAAATTTGCAGTAGAACAACAAACACGTTTTAACTGGTTCTCTAGGCCAAAATGACAGTATCTTCCGGGATCAAGGTCTCTGATGGGAATAGTTCTTGGAGTATTCAAAAAAGATCTAGCGTCGGGTTTTAAACTACTGAAGCACTTATGCTGTTTTAATATTTTAAGAAGTTGGGTCACAGAAGTCTGGCTAATTTTATTTTTCACACTCCATTGTCTTAGATCTTTAATAATATTTAAATTCGTCTGTTCAGGTAGACTTTTTATTGCTGTTGATGCTAGTTTATCCGAACCGGAAGCAGGCAAAAGTTCAATCAGTGAATTATTTTCAAGAACAGGGTCACTTACCAAGGATGTGTTTGGTGATAATGATGAAAGCTGATGTAAAGACAAAGTTCCCGGAGCAAGAGGGACCAAGGAGTCATTAGCTGCCAGTAATTTGGAGATTTCGATTCTTTTTTTTAATTTTCTTTGAAATTTACGAAGGGAGCTCTTTCTTGTCGGATGCATGGTCTGCACGCAACGATCGAGGAGAATTTATTATATGAATACCCCGCTCGGAATGTGCGCATGTGGTGGAGACGAGAATAAGGTAGGGTCGTGGCTTACGGTCGCAGTCCGTTGTGCAACGGTCCTAAAGAAACCCGTTTTTTCCGGAATATAAATGGTCCTCTGGGTACGAACTTAAGTAGTACTATGACCTAGATACCAGACTTTCAAAAAGTGCGACCCAATCTCTCTCTATTTTCCGTACCGAATCGGTCCTGCGACTGTTGATGGTTGATAGGGGGGGAGTTATTCCAGGCGGGGGGGGGGGGGTAATTTCCGGAAATACGGTACCTATTCTTTCTACGATTGTAAGTTATAACATACTTCAGAGGAGCACTAAGTTAATGCAATGATTAAGGATCCACGGTTAAAATTCCATTTTCCCGTTTATATTTTAGTATGGATTGTTAAAGCAAAGAACAATAATAAAATCCCATTTGTAATGCTCCAAAGGTGTCTTATTAATTAAAGGATGTGATACAATATGCAACGACAAATAAGGTATACGAGGAACTTCTCAAGAAAGTATGAATAAATGTTCGAGGGCATGAAATACTAAATACAAGAAGTAAGAGAATATCTACGAGAGGTGTGTCTACGCAATCAATGCTACTCAACTGTGTATAAAGTACTTGGCTAAACTAGGGAATGAAATATTTTATAGTATGGAAACCCGTGCATCTCACGTTAAGGTTTTCTACAAGGCCTTTGCCACACATCCATGTATCATCTGATTTCGCACTAGCTATAAAAATGTTCACCCTAATTGCCTTTTACCGTCAAGATAAAAGTATAACTTTTAGAGCTGAGTTATTGTTTCAGATTAATTTATATTATCCATGGTTGTTGAAACACGAAACATAGGTAACTGTGAGAATCTCCATTTGAAAACGCAACGGATATGAGACTAAAATTCAATTACACTTCACCTCCCAACGAAAACAACAGCATTAATCAAGTCGTAGTACATAATTATAACGCAGTAATTCAATTCTCCTCTAGATGATTACCAATTTCACCTCGGTTAAACACTAATTCTAATTCTTTGCTGAAAAATATCGATAATATCACAAGCGTATGTGTATCTGTGCATGCGGTTAATTTGGTACTGTTGCCCTCAACCGTATTTTTTAATATCATTAAATATCCCCAATTTAGTGGTGTGATAATAGTAAAGTCTCGGAAAAAGAATTCTGAAAAAATATGCATTAAAATGTCATCTCTTTCCTTGAAATATTTCTGTTTTGAGGAGGTCTTGAAATGAGCACTTTGGTCAGCCGTTCAAAGAAGCCTTAAAGGCGGCTCAAAATGTATTAAATGCGGATCTAAAGGGAACATTATCTTACTCCGACTACTAATCTTAGTCTAATAACAATCATGAAAATTCAAGTCAGGTCCTCCCCTCCAATTGAACAATGCCTCACACGCCGCCGGAATAATCCATAAAAACCTTAAAGGGTGGAAGACTCTTTTTTACAGAATGATGACACCAACCCAGAAGGCACAAAGATTAAGGGTTGCTGCCCTGTGGTGGCTGTTTCCTTCTAAAAATTCCTTACAAACCGCAAAAAGTTATTTCAACGAGATTATTATTTTACCCTCCCCAAACATAAGGGAAGCTAGAGCAAAGACAATGTTGGATTTTTTATCTCAAAATTGTTTCAAAGGAAGCCCGAAGTTATTTAATAAAGTCCACAAGTTCATAACCTTTGCATTTTTTCCTTCCTGAATTAATTCAGACCCATATCAATCTTACCCTCTTCTTCACTGGATGTTTCTTGTAATTTTGTAAAAAAAGTTCCCCTTTAGGTCGACACGAAAGAGGAATCACTCTGTTCAGGAATAAGGTAAAAAACTTAAACCCATCAAACCTTTCGGACGGAAGATATTGTGGAAAAGAAAAACTAATATCCTGCTTTTAAATCCAATATACTGAGAGGAAGGCCGTGGACTAAATCTCCATTAATTTTTTCTGCAGGTGAACCTTAATATTGATTGGCAACCGCTTGAGTTAATGTTAACATTTGGTCTTTATTAGTGAACTTTTTTAATGATGAAAAAATATTTTTGTTTTGCGTTTTTAATCTGGTGAACGTTCTGAACAAGGTATTTGAAATTCTGAACACATATGTCAGCAGAAACAAATGCTGGTGAGCTGAGTTAGCGCAACGGTAGGAAGGAAATTATCGTAGGGAATACACTAAATTTGTGTATTCTGATAAATTGCGACATTTAATGTAGCTTCCCAATATTAAAAATACACATTGCTTCAGAAGCAAAGCGTCAACGTTCGGTAGAGATTGCACATAATGAAAAATTCTTTGAAAGAAAGTCTATCTTGCTTTTAATTGAACTTTCCTTTTATAAATGACATCAAACAACGTGAAAGCAGTAAAAATTATAATTTTCAAAGCAGGATGTTACTTTCCACGAGGACAAATTAACGGAAGAGGAGTTAATTCGCTTAGTAGTTCAATTTAAAAAGATGGCAGTGAGTAAAATAAAAACCGACACCTTTTCTACCTATACCTACCGGCCTATGACTTAATTTAATTTTATCACCTCCCATCCCGTCCTGTCTTTTGGACGCTTCTGGCCTTCTGTCTGGATATTAAACAGCAGTAAACATAAAATTAAGAACTTTATAATATTTTTCAACAAAAGGTCTAGCAAAGTTCGCTCGGAGATGTGGTGATATCGTGTAAAAGATAGTGCATGCAATTTCCGTCCACCAATCCCATTAACATTAATAACATGACTTGAGTCTCTATCCACCTCGACTCCTAAAGTGAATATACTTAACGCCAAGCTAGAGCATAATGTAATTCGACAGTGCAAAGCTCTAACAACATCTAACCCTAGGCCAGTCTAGTAAAAAGATGGGCTCGACATGGTCAAAAAACTGTATCAACTTGCGTAATCAAAATAAACCCCTAGATAATCCACTATTTTTCCGCCTTCCTTGTTACAATGACAATGGAAACTATCTCATTTGCTTGAGAGGTTTTATGATGATGGTGAGTACAGAATGGATATTACGCCACGCCAACGAACCTACATTTAAGTAGCAACCGTAGAGAAAACATTCTTGGTGCTAAAGCCTATAACAACTGTAGTACAAACCAGCTACTGTAATAATAATAGTATCTAAGCCAAGACAGCTAACCACATTATCTTTACATTTTTTCCCCCAGCACTGCACTAGCAGTTCTATTCTTTTTTACACAGCCAATGTTCCTTTCAGCATGGTAGTTGTTTCCAAAGTGTAATAGCACTTTTGGCTTTGTACACAATAGCATTTCTTGTAATTTTTTCTTTTTGATATCTTTCTCTAAATAACAAAAGCAGCAGCAGCGAGCGAGTACTGCTATTATAAGAGAGGCTGAATTATGAACCCTAGAGGAACCACTGAATGGGAAAATAGACTCATTATTTTAGCATATTATCAAGCAAGCCACGCTCATGCTTAAGTTTTGCGCATCTTATGCCATTAGAGATGGGGATTAAATTATACAGAGATGGAACTTGAAGTAGCAGCTTGACTCTCTTGACGACTGCTTGAGTGTGAATACAAACCAGGTTCTCTGTGATATTAAACGAGAAATAGAGCAGCCAGCAAGTACATCTCGGGAATATGTAATAAGACTTGAGTTGAGAGATTATGGCTTGCTTCTTGGCTGTTAGGATGTTCCGTGGGACAAAGGGCAACAGCAGCAGTGAGTGCCACTTGAATTGTCAAAAAACAACATGTCACTATACATAACACAACGAAGCTTTGTAAGGTTGCTTACTTCGTGCTTTTATTGCAAAGCCTGACATTCTTTTTGGTAGAAGTTAGTCAGTTTTAGACTGTGTTGTGTATTATTGTATAAAGGGTATAGCAGGACGAGAATTGAAGACTAATTTCCATAAAAGTAAAGCCCATGAGAGAAAAAAGCCACGGCTGGCTGTGTAGTTGTAGCTTGGTTTCTTTTCCTTGTGAGTTGTAATATGATTACACAGGCCTTATTCCCATCAGCTAAAAATTGAAATACCGTAATGGTTTAGGCGTGCCTAATGATATTTGCGCGATTTTATTAATATTAAATAAACAATGGGATGATTTTACAATAAAGAGAGGGTACCTTTATTACCCCCCTCCTGGTAAGAAACGTGAGAAAAAACTGTGCAATGTTGCCAGATCAACACGGTGTAGATAGCACCCCCCCCCCCCTCTTGGTGTAGATAGATAGTACCCCGAATGGTTTAGATAGTAGCCCCAAACAGTACTATATAAACCTGCTACCATATACACATATATGCTTCCGATTTGAACCTAAGCTGGTTTAAACGAACCGCATCCTAATATATATATATAACTGCTGCCCTCATATATATATATATGCTAAAACTACAATGATATCTTTGAAGGGATGTATGAGTAAGGCATCGATGTCGTAAGACTTGATCTGAGAGTTGGAATCTCGAAGTTGCCAAAAATTACCAAAAACTGGAAGTCCCCTTACCCCCACTGCCAAACCCCACAGGGGTGAAATACTCCAAAGGGGCTTGGCAAAGGCGGTGGAGTTAAATTGTCATGCCACTCGCCCCACGGGGGAGGGGAAACCCCAGAGGAAGTCCGCGGTAAGGGTAACGCGCTCAAGGTATGGGGGTGTGAGGCCGAAAGTAAACGCGGGGGGAGGGGGGGTAGCGGGGCAACCTCGACGAGATCCCTGGTCTCTAACGCCCTCACTAAGCGTCCGCCGCCCACCAGGCACCCTGTGGGGGCGCCGCGCGGGTCACCCTAATCTTCCCCCGTACATATACCCCCTGTTCCCTTCAGGTCACCCTCCTCTCGGTGACGCTGAGCCGTAACATCTTTCTTTTGCTGTTCCCTGCCTAAGGGGGTAAGTCCTACACCACCAACGGGTTTTAGGGGGTACAAACTACACCAAACCACTTTCTCTTGCAGGGGGTATTTACTGCACCAAAACCAATCTGGCAACACAGCACGCTATGCCTTCTTCGCAGTTTTGCTGTGCAGGGGGGGGGGGGGGAATAGCGGAACCCTTAGCAAAGAGTCGTGATGATGATTGATTTTGTGTACACTGTAGTTTATTTGTTACCAATTAATTCAATGACCAGCCATCGCAGTCGTATGTCCTCCCTTTACTCCAATTATTTACTGTGTTTGTTGAAGGACCAAAGAAATAATGAAGAACAGACAAGAGACAAGCTGTAATTCTTCTCATATGTATCATATACAGATCAAATCTTAATGTATTTAAATTTTTACATGAAATGTCACAAGCTGAAATGATGCAAGATTTACAATAACATCTTTACCGTACAGTAATTAATATCATATACTTTGAATGTAACGATTTATACCTATGAAGTCAAAGCTACCTTATAGTTGCTTATGCCTATTCAGAAGAATATCTTAATTCACCAATTCCAGCGCTCTTCTTTGTGGGCAAAACTACACATTTCATATTATTTTCTAGGCTTTCTTTCTTTGAGTGAAACTTTCACTTACCTTAACCTAGTGTAAACATTTATTTCGATACTTGGTATAAAAGTATGTTAGCTTAGAACAACCGGTCATATTTGTTTTTATAGCCAACCCTTTGTTAGATACAACCGAAGATATGAAGAACTCTACCCTGATCAAATACAGAGAGAATTGTTTTTGTGCCTGTTGGCTGTGAAGTTTTGAAGATTTAGAGCGGAAAGTGGGTGTGAAATCGACAAAGCAATGCATTAAAAGTAGACAGAGTGTATCGTATCGTCGTCATCCTCTTCTTCCCATTCGTATTCCCCTTCATCCAGCCATCCAGTGTGGATAGAGAGAAGGGATTACACTTGTCAGAATCCGAATTTTCCAATTTACGCACTCCAAGAATAGTGTGAGAGAGTTGGACTTTTAAAATTGGGTGTAAGTCCATGTCTCTTTCAAGCAGAGATAATAATAAAAGGATGTCAAACCAAAGCATCCTCGCCAATCGTATATTGAAAAGTGTTAGAAAAGGATCATTTCATACTAAACTAACTACTTACTACTAAAGAGGAGAAAGTGTAACGTTGGATATGGTGGTAGTAGTCAGTAGTCTATCTAAATTGTCCTTTACTACAACTACAACAACTGACGGTGGTAAGTTGCTAGAGACAGCCAAGTAAGATTTAGCACTTGAGGGAAAGTTTTGTAGCTTTTGGATACCATATAGTTGCATAGAATAAAGAAAACAAGGGAAGGGAGGCTGATGGGGCGGATAGAATTTGTGAAATGAGAAATAAGGAAGAAGTCAGTATGGGTTAGAGCAGAATGTTCGACTGACATCGAGTGAGGGTCTTTCCTCTTAGTAAAGTTAGTCTGAACTTCGTTTAGTTTCTTTATCGTTAGCATGTCGGATTTGATCAAACTCCCTTTTCTGGAGCTATCCAATTACACGGCTCAGTGAAGTTGGCAGTATTGCTCCTATCGTTGCCTTATTACTTGAGAGCATAGCTGACTATAGTTTTGAGAATTGCACAAGTTAGTTGGTAGTAGTAGTGGTAGCTAGCTGCTAGAGAGAAAGCATTCAATTCACCCAATTTGAGAGTAATCCCTTACAACAATGTTGTAAGCCTTGGCATAGAGATGCTATGATTTCCATGATAATGTTCTGAACAAAACACCCCATCCATTGGAAATTGAGTCGTCATCCGCTGCTGTGCGTAGATATACGGTTATTACTCCACTAGGTTCATCTTTGCCCCTTACGACTTCAACACGCGTCGATAGGCAAGGAAGCATTAACAATTATTGTAACTGTAATTGCGAGCAATTGAGATGTTTTTGGAAATAATTATGTTTCCTTTTTATGCTTAGAGAAACTAAAAGATAGTTGATGCAGGTACATTTCTTATTTAGAGCTGCTAGGTTGATTTGTTTTAAATAAAACAATTTCAAGTGTTTCATTCTTATATCCAACTTTGTATTGGTTTTTAGCCTGTCTAAGGCTTATGTAACCACAGCGTCCGTGTTTTCGTCTGTCCGTCTGTTGGCACGATAACTAAAGTATCCGCTAAGCTAAGGTCTCCAAATTTGATATCTGCATTGTTTAGGTTAACAGAAAGAGCCCTATTGAATAAGTATGGATACCTGTACGGGTTAAACCACCCCCACGGGTGAAAAATTTAAAAAACTTATTTTTACAGCTTTGTTTAAAGTTGTAAATTTAAAGTAATCATTTTCGAATCTAAAAGTTTCCTACCTAAAAATAAAAGCCCATTGGCTTCAAAAACCCAAGTACCGAATTTCCGGAAATTATTCCCCTGGGGAATTATTGTTTCAAAGGAAACTGAGAAAAACTAACATGAGTAAGATAGGGCGAATTTTAATTTTTAACATATAGATAGGGGAGTTTTCCCAGGGGGTTATTTAAGGGGGAGTAATTTCCGGAAATTTGGTAGTAAAAACCATGAAAAACTACGTTTCTACAAATTTCTAACCATTTAGAAGCATGACCAATTTATTGTTACTTATAAATGTAAGGGACAGGAAGTAGAGGAACAAAAGGGGCGTGGGGGCTAGGCCCCCAGCCCAGCACCTTTTCAGAAAACCCTAGGAATTAAGGCTTAGACAGGCTCGGATAGCTGTTCGGTGGAGGGTTATTAGATCCAACAATTATTTATTACGAAAAAGGGAAACTACTATTTCTTCTGTTGTATATTTTCTTAAAAACTGCATAGCCAACAATGAGCATTAGAAAGAGTTGTTAATTTATGTCAATGGTGGTTTATAGCTGCTACAGTTTCCCTAGTTAGCTACAGAAACAACCAAGATATTTTAACAGGGTAGTATTATTACAGAAGGCCTCTGTTACGGAGCGGTTGTGATAATGAATTTTCTATTGATCAACCCTCGTTCCGCATAGGTAAAGTTGTTTCACTTGCACATACGTCTCTTATTTCTCATTAAATATATCAACATAGAGATTGGCTGAATAAAAATACAGATATGCAGAATCTCAGACCCGATGCAGCATGGGAGCAATCTACAAGAACTGACTGAGGGAAAGACTGCATGAAAGGCAGTCCTTTCTCAAATTTTAGCCTGAAAAGGGGTCCTTACTTACATAGTTACCATTGTTACACAATTTTTTAGTATATTGGTTGCTGTAGTGTTATTTGCGATAGAAATCAATATAATAACGATTAGGTATGAAGTTGTAAAAGATCGCTTGCGTGCGTGGCTTGAAGTTGAACAACTTAGTAATATAATAAAAGTTTCATTATTAAATATTAAGTAATTTATCTTCCTTACGGTGATTTTAGCAATTTTTCTGGTAAAAGTGTCAATGATTAGGCGTAATCCATCATGAACTGCTCAGTAAATCATATTATCTTCTTCCTTTCATATCCAATCAAAGTTAAATTACTAAAACTATAGACAATACCTTCCGAAGCATTATGGCTTGTCTATTTAATTCAAATATTGCATGAGTAGAGTAGAAATAAATCTTATTTTCTTTATAACTCTACTTCAGTACACACAGCCAAACCTATGTAAAGACCTAAATAATCCAACGCCCAGACCCCAGTGGAAAAGGCCTGTCCACCTTTCTCTTTTCTACCTTTCACCTCCAATATTTCGTATGATATCGAAAAGTCACAGTCCATATTCTGATACGTCAGCTAAATCAACAATCTATCATGATAACTTTCAAAACCTGTTATGAAATCGATTTGATGGAGAAATATTATCTAAATTATAAGTTGAAGTGTTTATAAATGTATTTATTTCTGGTGGAATGCTACTCAACTAACGTGGTTTTCATGCTATAAGAGCACCTCGAGAGCTCGGCATTAAAATTTGTCTGAACATAATTTTTGAGTAAACCTTAAACTAAGTAAATATAATGTGTACTAAAGCAAATAAAATTTCCAAGCGCGTGTTTAAATTAAACTGATTTTATTAGTGACTAAATCAAATCCCAAGTGAGCAAGTCAGTTGTCAACCAGTCGAGCCAAATCTCCATCCAAGCAAACAAGTGCTTAGCAAACGAGTATACTTTAACAAGGTTGAGTAATTTGTGCTCTAAGACAAATCCAGTCCAGCAGAATGTATTGGAAAGATAGAGAGGAGGAAATCAGAAGATCTGTTTGTGTCAGATTGAGCTCCCTCTCATCATTCATCACGGTCAATTTGTGGGTCCAAAATCTGATTATGTGGGTTCTCCAATCGAGCCTAACTGTGTGAATAGGATCAGCTAATTTCTCTTCCATCCACCAATTCCTCCTCTATGTATACGTAAACAAATTCCCACTAGGAAGACATCAATGATTGATATCGTGCGAAACTAATCTCACCCAAAACTCTCTTCTCTAGTCTGCTCCCTTTTTCTGTCACCTTTTTAGCCATGCACTTCTAATGGCTTTCTCTTCACTATTCCGTCCAACTCTGTAGCATACTGCAGTAAGTACTAGGTTTTATTCCACCTTGTCTTGTTGCTTTGTTGGGAAATAAGTAGAAACGATTTACTCTCCACCTAAAAGCTAATGTTCAATTCATAAGGTCTCCTTTCCAAGACATTTTACCGGATCCTAAAAATCCCATTTGCTAAAAGCTATTTGCTTTTCTACACAACTATTGAGAACCTGCTGCGTTTTAAAACCAGTACATGATGCCGAATTCCAGTTTCTCGTTGATATTACATAGTAGCTGATTCAAAGTTGTCTTATCATGTTCTACATACACCTGACAAGGATCATTAGTCGGGATTTTCTTAGCTTCGGTAGTGGCGGACAACTGGAAGCCAAAAAGTGGAAAATTGAGCGAGAAATGTACAAGTAAGTCAGCACGACTTAAGTCAGGGCCAGCTGCCTTTTTTGTCTTTACAGTTAAGACTAAGAGGTTTGTCTATTCTTTAAGATGTGCTTGGATTGAATTATCAAATAATCTGCAAAACATTTCTAAGGCAAGCTGAATGGCTGATGGAATTACGGAAGTACTAAACACTACTAATGCCAAAACTTGAAATACCTGGTTTGGCTATGTGAGTTTTAAAAAAGGGCAAAAGTACCTAGTGTTATTTAATAAGCTACAAATTTATTTGTTCCAGTTTATAACATCGCGTGATGAATGGGTGAAACTTTTGAAAAGAAAGGGATAATTTATTCACGAAGTGGTCACGAAAGCTTGAAATTTAAGTTTTTTTCACTCGTTAACTTCATGTAGCACTTACTAATTGAATTATGTATTTTACTTTAAGACTGAAATTTGAAGCAGATTTTTTATAGGTAGTTTAAGACGTAATTAGTGGTAATAAAATTAACTGCTAACTTATCGTTTCTGACTGATTGGCATTTTGAGGCATATAGTTGAGATGAAATGATCTCTGTCTTTCTTCAAGCATCTATATAATCACGATCATAAGGCTGGATGGTTTAATTTAATTGTAGAATTTGAAGACGTTTTAGAAAAAATTTGATTATTTCAACAAAACAAAAGGTTCAATACAAAACTCCTAGCAAGATAACAATAAATAATTAAAGTAGTGGGTTTTATTTCATTTGGTGGACTGGTTCAAATCTATGATACATGCCCAATAAAGCAACAAAGTTTGCGCTTCACTGCAGACCCTTCCATAAGTGTTGGAATAATCATAGTAAGTAATGCTGTTGGATATAGGTTGATAGAGGTCTTAATTCAAGCCAGTTGTGGGATTAGGAGTCTTTTCCTCCAAAATTATGTCCCGACTATCATTAAAGTGTCCTAACTGTCACCATAAAACAAATTACTTGTGCTACACCCCTACTACTACCCTTCTGTCAAAAGCATCAATATTAACTTGTAGAATCATCTCGTCTCACATCCGCATATCTGAATCGTATTACTTTTTAATATTACACGCATAGGTAATTTCTTCATCCGGTTATTGTTGGTGGTAGAAAACTATTCTGGCTAGATTCATTTGTATTGTAACCCGTACCCACCCACCAAGTCGTATAGGCAGGCATGACTGAAGACACATGCAAAAACAATATTTCTTTCCTTGATAATTTCTTCATAGTTGGCAGGCAATAGCACTTCACTACATTCTGTCACGATCACTTACAGTAATTCATGGTTGCTCCTCTGCTGTACTAGCTAAAAATGCAGAACGATGCAATTTATGGCTTGTTCTAGGGTAATAAAATAATGATAGCTATTAGACCACCACTACCAACCAAAAATGAATGGGAGATGGATGACTGATGGACTCTCTCTTTTATTTTGACTGACATGACACTGCACAATTATCTTCTTTCCTTCTTTCGCTCATAATCATCATTTCATAAGGCCGAGTGTGAATGAAAAGTTATGGCTTTCCTTCCATTAGTAAATGTGCTCAATGAGAGTTATAAGCGTCATCATCCTTCTCCGTTACTAACGTCTACTCTCAACTCAACTGTGGAATAACCGAATGTTACTATACTTTACTTTTGCACATTACCTAATGTAATTTATGTATAGAAGGGCTTATAAACTTGTGTTCTTTTTGCTGGCCTACGCTCGTTTAAGTTGATGAACGCTTCTCCTTCTTTCTATTAACCCGAAGGACCCTCTACTCTCTACAGTATTTTCATTCCAACCAAGAAGATAAATGTTACAGGTATTTTAAGGTAGAAAGTTCATTACAGTTTCCAAAAAGGGAATAAATTATCGATATCATAAGTTATCACATTAATTTCTGAACTTTTACAAACTACTGCATTGCAGATGCTGCGAGGGTGTGCTGGACATTTTTAAACGGAGGAATGCATGAAGAAACAGTTCTTAGCTTGCATAAAATGAGAGCGACTTCGTCCGACTCCTTCTGTTCACGTTTTCATAATTCAACTCTGTAGCTAAGCTGTAAATAGATCTAACATGGGACAGAGCAGAGGTCAATTCGATTCCAAATTAATATCCCCTTGTTAGGTGCTGGGCTCAGCAGCGCACTAATAAGCTAAAGCGGATTGCTTTTGTTGAAAGTAAAACAAGTAAGACTGAGTTCCTTTTTAGTAGTTTTGAAGAAAACAAAACGAGTTGTCAAGCTTCATCAAGGGATTACATCCAGCCAACATATGCTTAAATCGGATTACATGGCACAGTTTTGTTCTTCAGTTTGTAGACTTTTGAAAAATTATCTAGTTTCTGTAGAGCATTTACTGTTTACGATCTGGATTTTTCTGTCTTTCCATTGAGAAGTCTACTGATTGGGCTAGTGTTAGCAACTTTTAAAGCTGTAAGGAGTTTAAAAAGTAGCTCGAAGTTAGTTAAGACTAGAAGAGAGATCTGGGCTACGACAGTAAAACTCCAGGAGGCAGTTAAGGTGTTGGGGAAAGAAATCAATTCAATTCAAGTCCAAGATCCCTTCGTCACTGTCAAATGGACAAAAAATTCTAAAAAGAGTGACTTGACATAGAACTCATTTAGTAAAATACTATTTTATAGCTGGATGTTCAAAAGAAAATATTTTTTCTGCTCCTGGTGATCAATCATAAGCTTGTTAAATGTATTTCATTATTATTAAACATCACCAAACCACATTGGACAACATTTTATATTTATGTCGTATAGTTGTTATTTATCTTTCACACTTCTTCTTTACTTTATCGCATATAGTAGCCTAAATCATCTAACCTTCTGTTAACCACTGGCTGTAACGCTAAACAAGCTTAACCTGAGATAACTAGAAGTGGTTTATAGCTAAAGGCCGTACTGGTATAACTTTAACAAGCCTCATTTACTAAAGTGTCAATCTGATTCCGATCTAGTTAGGTGGTCGGAGGTTTACTGCAATAACAGCAATAATAATAATACTCAAGATCAGAATGGTTCCCACCTTCATCCCTTCGTAAAGCTGTCACTCAACATCGGCATTTTTCAAACTTGGTCTTGGTCTGCAAACCATTCAATCTCACCCGAATAATAAAACTGTACAATGGGAAGATACAACCTTTTGCTACCTTCTTTCTAGCTGGAAGTTTTGTCAACTCATTTGATCAGTCATAGCTCTCTCTCCTCTGTTTTGTTGCTACTTTGTAGACGAAAGTGTCAAGCAAAGATACTTTACTATTGTAAAATCAGCACAACAAAACCGAATCATTTATTGATGAGTTTCACAGCCCCTTTATACCATCCCACCACGAAAGCATTCCAACGTGTTATATTGACAATGATATCCGTATGCACATAGTAAGCATTTAGCTTCGACCATAGGGAAAAATTTAAACGAAAAAAGTAAAATTAAGCACAACATCAAATCAAAAAGCGGACTGATCACCTCAGAGTTTTTTGTTGTTGTTTTCAAACCTTTATTCTTTTATTGTAGCCAGACTACCAGACTACTACACACAGTAAGTTCAAGTTTCAGTGACAAGTAATGGAAAAACGTAAAGATCTCTGTGTGAATAGATCTTGTCAGGAACGACCACGATAATAAAAGGGTGGATATGAAGGTGATGGAGCATTGGGCCGCTTGTCATATCAACTCATATTTTATCACTTTACAGAAATATTTATGCAATTGTTCTTACTCGATGAGGTAGCCATATCATAATATAAACTCCTAGGTAGAATATGTCTTTTGGGGAGGCTGTCCACGGACAGAGACGCTTTGGCTATGTAAAGCTCATCTTGTCAAAATTTTCAACTCCTCTGCAGAATCCATTAAAAGTTTCCCACGCCTAAGCAAGCAACCCAGCAGAGAATTGCTCAGCTTTAAAAAAAATTCTACAATTTACAATTCACCATCTATAATTTAAATTATTTAACTAGGTATATCTTGTTAAAACAATAACTGGAAGGATTGGCTTCAGAATATGTAAAATCAGAGACGTTGGGAAAATTGCAGCCTACAATTGAAATAAATTAGCTGCAATGGAAAACAAAATTTATAATCCAGCTAGTCATCATTCAGGAAATAAACCGTTGTAAACGGGCGTAACGAAGGCTTGCGTGGGGTATTGGGAGCAAGTTGAGACATTTTGAGGTGTTGGAGTCAAGTGGAGACATTTTGGGATGTTGGGGTCAAGTGGAGACATTTTGGGATGTTGGGGTCAAGTGGAGACATTTTGGGATGTTGGGGTCAAGTGGAGACATTTGGGTGGGGGGGGGGCAAGTTGAGACATTTTGGGATGTTGGGGTCAAGTGGAGACATTTGGGTGGGGGGGGGGCTAGTTGAGACATTTTGGGATGTTGGGGTCAAGTGGAGACATTTGAGGCATTTGTAGAATGAATGACTAGTAAATTATACTAGCAATAAATGGTAAGTTAGTAAATGGTGATGCAGTGAGCGGATGCGAATTTTATTACTAATTTGAATTGCAAAGAGCTAATCCCTTTCGTCTACAGTTCAGTAGCTAATCAGACGAAACTAATCCCCTCGTAATTTGTGATTGTGATGCAACGACCCATGCCAAGTCTCGAATTCATACATCACCCCCTCTCTCTCTCTCTCTACCTACCGACCCGTCATTTTATATGATCTTGCATGCAAACGCCGGAGTAACAAACTTATTTCCTGTGTCTATCATGCTTTGCATTTAATATGGTATACGATTTTCAGAGGAATTTCCTCTTTTCAACATGGACGATAGAGGATAAACTTTTGGGCAGATTTCCTCACAAATCCCAGAAAGTCTTTTCACCCTCCTGTAAACTTACACAAAGGATTTGCAACAGGCTGCTTGCACAAATTGGGTAAATCCATTCGACATGCTTGCTTTATTTATTTTATACTCAGTCGGTGGAAGATTCTGCTAAAGCCTGTGTTATCCTTGTCCTGTCATGCTATATCCACCGTACATAGCCACGGAAGAGGTGGCATGGTGAAATAACAAACAATGAGCTCCTGTAAATAGGAATAGTACAAGATGCATTATTACATCTATAAGCATTCAAGTGGAAATCTCATTAACTTTTCGTATCAAAAACTCCCATTCTTTACAATTGCTTGTTTGCGTTGCCAAATAAAATGGCCACACAGTCGAACTCGCTATTTAAGAATGCTTATCTTTCTCTCAATAGTTCCTCTGATTAGCTGTTGGTTATTGATGATCACAGCACAAAACCTACTCTTGGTTCATACGTTACAGGCTGCTACTTTACTAAATATTAGTCAGATATACAGATTAGAGACGATAAGCACGCAGTCACCATTGAAAGTTAGAGAGGAAGACCACCTAAAATGTTCATTTTTGATTTGGTAGTTACTTTTTCAACTATAGACTCGAATAAGTATGGGGATCATTCTTTACTGAGTGGATGAAGAAAAAAGTTTTATCAGATGAAAAATCAGAAGCTTCATAGAATGAGACTAAAATGCTGAGTAGAAAGGGTGGAGGGAAATAAGCTCAAGTGGTGAAGCGATAAGACTTGACGGACACAATAGTGTTAATTAGAATGAAGGCGGACGGCTTAAGGAAAGTATTCTTCTTGTTGTCTCGTTAGCAAAGAACAGATTAGATGGCTTGAATCAATTTCCTCTACTTGGATCAATGGAAATCACGCCGATCCATCTACACAAGCTGACCTACCAACCAACACAACGCTGTCTGCACAGTATTGTGTTTATAGCGAAAAAAATATGAGATTTTATTAACTTGAGAGCTAATTTGAATCAAGTTGAAATGTTGCAATAAAATCAAGTCTTGTGTGTCCCTATGAAATAGAATGCGCTAAAATATATGAGAGTTTTATAACTATTGCATCGCTTCCCAGTAGTTAATGAAGTAATCTTATCTTAATCGCAGGTAGCGGATTGATGGACAATGGTAATAGTGGTTGAATGGAAATGAGACAATGGGTGGAATTGAGGGTCTGAGTGGCTTTTCTGGACGCTTAGAACCTTTCCAACTAGCTAACCAAAATTATAACACCTGTAGGAAGCAAGGACGTATCATGTGATGTGATGTGTTATCTGTCACTGTCCTAAGTGCCAGATGGAAAGTTTCGCAGCAGGATTTTGCTGAATCTTCGCCGGTGATCCACACGATCTGACTAAATTATGAACCACACTCCTAAAGGCCACACACAGCCATATTATATCTTTATCTTCTTTTTATAAAAATAACTGCACCCTACTGCCACTACCTACCTGCCTGCCACTGCAAATGTAATATTATCAACTAGCTATTAGCTTAGCACCGCAGCAACGCAACACAAGAACGCAACTATAAAACATAAACTACTACCATGTACATTTGTAATGTAATATCATCCTTAATTTTAATACTACTATATGACTCCTGCCCAGCGTCGTTCCCTTTTTTATTTTGCAGCGAAGTTGTGTTCTTATAGGAAGAAAAGGGATGGAATCCGTGGACATTTAACCCCTTCTCATCTTCATCATCAACTTTGATAATAACATTTTCATTCCTAGATTGTATTTCTAACTGAGCAAGCGAGCGGTAGGCATGTTTTATGTTCAGTTCAGCATTAGACATGAAAGACGCTGGGTAATTTATTCTCCCACGTGAGATACTCCTTACGTCCGGTGATTATGATTGTATTATGACATTAACGTATAAAGCACAATATGGGATTAGGCGACAGTCGAATTTAAGAACAGTTTGAATTCATCAGTCTAGAACAACTAATGACTACCTACGACATTATACTTCCTTCCTAGTCTCTGTATCATCTTGGAATTGTTTACTGGTTTGCTTTGCCATAATTGCTTTTTTCGCAATTATGGTTCAATCTTGGCTTATAACTAGCCAACCTCAGAATTGGAAAGTACTACCTACGTTTTTGTAAAACGGTTTACTATACAATGGCTACAAATTTTTAAAAGAAATCCATAATCCTAGATCAAAGAAATCATAATAAAACAAACTCAAAATCCCAGCAGGAAAGGCCTATTTCAGAGACATCATTTTACAATATACTTTAAAAGAGAACGAACGGCATAATCCTGAGCTTTGACATCTGTTCTATCCAGCATCTAGATGATGATGGGCTGATTTTGTGCTGATGTGGATTCAGATCACGAAGCAGTAATATGGAATGGAATATACCACGGTAGTTAAACATAACGACGGAGGTCAGAAAAGTGGAAAGATATCAGTCCACCAAAATATAATCATCATCACAAATAAAAGCGTCCTCCTAGCTGTAATAGGGACTGAAGAGTAGAAATAAAGTTATAAGAACACCAAATACTGGCAGTTAGTTGGTTCGTTGGTTAGTATCACCAAATCGTATAATAAAACGCGAGGTCTAGTATCGTTTACCAAAAAAGCAATATCCTTTCTTCGTCTAGGAATGAGTAGCTGATAGGACTGTAAAGATGGCTCGCGTCCGAAGATGATGATGTCAGTGTGGAGGGAGTAATTTATTCTTAGCTCTCAAAGCTAAAGACACTGCTGCTGATATTTTCTTTCTTATCTGTTAAAACCTACTCTTTTACCAAACAGCTTAGCCTCAAGCAACCCGTTTAACCATGTATTACTAAAAATATGGAAAAACGGGTTGAACTACACAATATATACCGGATGCTACAGAATCTTTCTCTCAGAGTACTACTGGTAAAAAAAGATGTTTAATTTTTTCTTTAAAAAAAAGAAGTATAGGATGGCCGACTGGGGTTTTAAAAAAGTAAAAGAACTCAGGACATCATATTATCATCACAACCCAGAGAATGGAATGGGAACTCATGAATCACGTCACAATGCTTGAGTCGTGAAGTTACCAGAAAACTCGTGGAAAGTAGGAAGCTCCCAAAAGCCAAATATAAATGGAGAGAAAGTATGATACATCAGGAAGTTGATATTTTATTCCATTCGCTGAGTGAGTACCAGCCAAGTTACTGAAACAACGGGACACTACTACATCTTAGTTTTCAGTGGAATAAGGCTTAGTCCCAGTTTTAAAGTGAAAACATAGAAGAGCGGAAGTAGGAATGGGCCTGTTCCAATGGTGGTTTTAGTATATGAATATAGAAGTCAGTATGTGGAAAGGCAAGAGTAAATCCTTGAGGGGATTTGAGGGAGCTGAAGAGATGTCAAATGGTCCAGAAGTTGCCAGGATCTTAGAGCGGTCGTTGGAAGTCGACAGGCGGACTATCTCCACTTTCTACTCTTTCCAGTTGCCATTATGGGGCCCGTGACGAAATGACTTGGATTACCATGTCTCCACCGAAACCTGGCTTCATCATTCTTCATACTGTTGCAACACACTGGAATAGAGTTATTCTTAAAATGGCTACTCCACAGAGTCCACCACACCCCTATAGACTTTTCCTAACCCTAATAGGTCTCGTTCTAGAAATATATGCATACAAAATATTCATAGTACCCGGATTAGTTTAGCTAGTTTAGCATATCAAATCATCCCTCTAATTGTTTTAACTGTACTGCACTTATTGAAGTGCTGTATTTACCTAGTTATGCAAAAGAGGTGGATCGATTTGCATTATAAATGCAAAAAAGTTTTTTACAACTTATTTTTGTTCTTAGTTTTAAGGTGATCTGAACATGCTTCAAGATTGGGTAGCTTAAGTATAATACATACATATAAAATTGTGATTGTTTGACATAAAATGTCCTTTCGACTGTAGTACTTATGTGTCATACTAAATAGTATAATTTTTCAAACCCCATCCGTCTCCGATTTGCATGCTCATTAATTCTGGCATGCACTTGTTTCATAATTTGCTTTCGGTTTAAATCCTCCCTTCCGACTTTTTAAGTACAAGCTAATCTGATGAATCCTACGGAAAATGTGTCAAAACAAAGGGTTTTCAAACTCCCTTTGTTAGATTTGTTTGGTTTGTTCCATCATTTACCCTATGATTAGTCGCGTATGTGGTAGTAAAGCGGAGGTGCTTATTCAAATGAGCAGTCCATAAAGATATTGTTTTGTGGACAATGAACCAGCTACTGGATTTAGACTATGCCTAGTGAATAGGGAGCAAAAGGGCTCTTTAATCTCATCGATTCTGAGCCCTGTCCGAAGGGAGTATTTAACACGGACAAATAGAGACAAGGAAGGAGGGATGTCCCTACCCACACAACCCTTTCTTTTGTAATTGTGTTAAGCTGAATTAGACACGGTTGATTTTTTATTTCATCCCAACTTATGCAGTCAGTTATTATCTCAAAAAGTGTATTTAATACTGTCACAACATATTAGATAAGATATTTAAGTTGACACAAATAAAGCTGATGAATTGCCAAAGGGAGCAAAATTAAAATGACTGATGTGCAACCGAGTAAAGTATAATCAATTCCTTCTCCTTTTAAAAGTAATCACATGAACAGCAACACTGTCTGGATATAGTTAATTTATCTTTTTAAGCTGAATCTGAAACCAAAATGATTAGAAATAGCAACTTCTTTACTAAGTATGAGTATCTTTAATACCAACTGAGAATGAGAAAAGCAATAAAATAAATGAGCTGCTCTTTGGTTAGAACAAAAGAAAATCAAACTGGTAGAAGTAAAAGTACCAGTAGTAGTATGAATTTATTTGAAGCGGATTGCCAGAAAACATGCAGCTACTTTTGGCTAAAAATAAAGTTATTACTAATATGAACTTTATATCGACTCCAACTTCCTGTCATAGTCATTTTATTTTATTCGTGCGGTTATTTCTCGACCATTACCATCCTTTTCCTTTGTATTTATTTATTGTCCTTGCTCCAAATAAAATACTACTACTATGCTGACTCGATACTTCTTCCTATTGCACCAAACGTTTCAGTATTAACTGATTAAATTGCTTGTCTACTTTATGTTCAAGCATGTCGTTAGGGATTATTTATTTATTTTCGTAGCACTGGTTTTTCATGAAAGAGATCGATGGAAGGTGGACATGCGATGCGAGTTTCAATCTGGCGTATTCGCATGGTTGGCCAGTTCAGGTGCTTACTTTCATGCTAATTCTACCTCGTAAAGTGAGGAAGTCAGGATATAATACAGTTTCTGAAAGCGACGTAATTTAGTACCTGTTAGAAAAGAATTTCAACTTTGTTGAGTTTCTTATCGTTAAAAATCAAAACAGAGCGGTGGGCTTCATTGCTGGATTTCGTTTATTATATAAATACGGCAAGATAACTTAACACAGAGGTAGTTAAGTAGATAGATGTTTTTGCAGTATGCTTGAATCTAAATCTACACCACATTAGTTTAATCTTACCTATGTTTATACTACCTAATTACTTAATAACGTGTAGCCTATTCTGATTTCGTATGACAGCTTTGTGGAATAGTGTGTGGTCACATGCAGATTATTAAATGAATTTTTCTAGAAAAGAAAACGGTTAATCTGTTCAAAACCTATTGTTTCATGCACAGGAAAATATTTAAACATTAAAGCAATAACAGTAAAACTGTATATAATATGATGCTCTGAGTTTAGTTGACATAATCACCTAATATTATTCCATATCACTTCGCCATACGACTTATTATACTACTAAAATAATAAGTAATAACCTTATTATTTTAAAATAATTGATGATCCGAGTCGAATGAGTTTTACAATTTTAAAAACACAAACCTGCAAAAAGTAAAGAATGTATGTAAAATTTCACACATTCCATTTTGTTATAAGCATTTTTCTGAATTTAGAAGCTAGCCTACCGACTTCACTTATTTGTATTACCTAGTATTTTATAGTGGTTTAAAGTGATACGGTGGAACTCTCTAGTTTTTATAATGTAAATACTCTGCTTATTATTTCTTAATACTCATGCAACAACCAAGTAAGTTTGTTGTGTGAGTGGGTAAAAATGAACGGTAGATAATGACGCTTATTACGCTGACAGTCATAAAAGAGAGGTCATTTGTGAATAAAAAATGACAGCAATATTTTACCACGTCAAAGTCCCTCCGACAGAAGGAGAACGCTCAAAGTCAAAACGAGTTCAAAAATCAAGGATTCTCCCAAATGACAGCTCTCAAGCCACAAATCATTCTTGAAAAAATTAAACTTTATTTCGATTTAAAACCATCGGACAACAACTCCACTAGCTAAAAAAAACAAGTCTGAGAAAAAGTCCCTAGTTCCGTATTCTAAAAGCCGTATGCATAAAAGCATCAAAAAGATACAGCTAACAACACACAACGTAGCTCTTCTCATCTTGTATTGTGGTTATTGCAAAGGAGTAAAAGGTAAAAGCATGCACAGGTATAAGTGCATATCAAGCAAAAACATTATAATTCTTCACTCGGATGTTTCTGAAAATAAACACTTCAAATTGATTTATTATAAAACATAAGAACACAAGGCCTTCTAGATCTTTTGTGTAGATAAGGTAATTGATTCCTGATGCTTAAAAATAAGGTGGGCAACTTTGCTTGGTGTTTCTTCTAAGGGGTCGTATAAATAGGATGAATAGACTCTATTGTATAGTTGTTTTCTCATACATTTTTGTCGTTCCGGTCACCGAATCCAAAAACGAAAGCCCAGTCTCACTCTCTTTATTAGAAGAGTTTGACTTGTGACAAAAAACCTGGTGGACTATTGACAGGATAGGGGTTTTAAAAAAATTAGAGGGGGAGCGAGTCGACGAAATATGGCCAGCCCATTGGTTATTGTGAAGGAAGATTAAGGCTCGCCCACAGTGTTCCGGTGTAACACGAAATTCCCCATTCAGTGGAGAAATAAAATATTCGTAGGAAGGTTCCAACCCAAGCTCATTCCTTCTTCTTTTTTATTACAAGCTCTCTTTGCTAAACGGCCTTTTTAGAAATTCAACGTCATTTATCGTACTCCGAGTATTCAGCATCATTTACCTCATATCAGTCATAAACCTTTGGTTGTGGTTGAGTTTTGTACCTAAGTTAGTTTACTATGTAGAAGTAGTGTGTATAATGAAAAAAAATCTCAACAATGAAGTTTGCTTTTTGCTCCAACAACTAACAACATTCTACCTTTTAGCTGCCTTTGCCTCGTTTGACTCAACTCTTCAGTCTTCGTCACTCAAAATCAGTCAGGATGATAAAAATTTCCACGGTCTGATATGACAAAGTTGACGAACAAGAATTAAGCATGCTGCTACGAGCTGTCAAAAAGAAATGAAATCCTTTTTACATTTTAACTCTCATTATGCAACCCGTTTTTACACCCTTGTCTTTGTCATCAGTGCTCTTTTCCACTTCTTCACTAGCCTCTTTTGTCTTTCCTCACCTAGTTTGTAGTATGCTTGATGGTATATTTTTACATTAAAGCCCAAAAACCTTTCCTTTTGATAGTATTTCAAATCACTGAAAATATCTCCATTTAATTTAAAATTTTTTTTTCAAAACATTTTCAGCGTTTTTATACAGGATTGATTACTTGAACTTTGTTCCTGATAAATTGTAATTGATTGCAACCGACGTTGGTTTTACATTTAAAATCCAAAAAGTCTTATACTGTCAGTTTAATAGAAATCCCAGATTTTCAACCCTCTCATAATCTCAGTAATGTATCTTATTCTACGGTATTCCTGTCTATCCATAAGTATCCTTAAAGATCCCCAAACCTCCGTCCTTCTTTTTCAACTACATATGCTATCCTAAACTGTACTGTACTCGCTTTAGCAGCCAGAGCAAGCAATCGAGTGAGCGCATTATCAGCTAGGCTATGCTAGCCTGGAAAGAATCGGAAGATGCTTCTTGTATTTTTCTCAACATATGTAATGTAACTCCAACTCTCACCGAAACGGAGCTTCACTATTCCACAACGCATAGTAAAAAGATAGATGCAGATCTTCTTTCCCGGCCAAGTGGAATGATGATATTACAGAAGAATTGTGCAAGCAGGTTCTTCAAGCATAGATAAAGAGCTGTTTGAATTCAAATTCAAACAGTTCTAGTAGGCACTAAAGACAGGGGGAAAAGTCAGCAGTAATAGCAGTGAAGGAGAGCTTTAAGTTTTTGCCCGTTGTTAGAAGTTGGGGTTGGACAAATCGGAGGAATCCTCTTCTGCTTCTGCCCTAAGTTGGCGTGATTGGTGGTCCTGAGGTGTGGTATTCTCATCGTAATTGCTTCAGAGGACACCGCGACAGGTTGTGTGTGATATAACTATACTATGCCAACACCAACACATGACACTTCTTCTTTTTCTCCGCACGAGACACCTTCTTCATCTTAAACCCTATCCTGACCAAGTCTCATCTCAATCCACCCTACTCAGAGACTCACGAAGGAACTAACTAGATACAAGGAAACTACGACCCTTTGCTAAGAAGAGACAGGAAAGAAACCAACGCAGAACACACGGAATCCAAACCAACCAAACTGACTGAGCATAAACATATCTTGTCCCAATATATCAGGCGAATAGTTAGGCAGTTCAATGAAAAAGGTAAGTAACCAACACCTATTTCACCTGCAATCCCTAAATCTACTCCCGTATTGTTCGACGAGTACCGGCAGCAAAAGGTGTTGCTTGGTTGGCTCCTCGACTCTTGAAGGCTGAGCTCATCGGTTACATCAACGAGTCTTGTACTAAGTTGTGTTCTGTGTGTACCGGTTGTTGCTGCAGTAGCTCAACTTCTCAAATCCTCATCAACTGCCCACTCATCAACATTTACTTCATCAAGCTCTTTTCAGAACATTACTGGGATTAATTTGTCAAAATTAAAAACATCAGGGGTTCTCATTCTGCCTGAAGCTTAACTCATATAGTACTGCTAGCTAGTTTAAACTGTTTTAGCGTTGCAGTTTTATAAGCGAAAGCAAATGCATATGGAACAAACTAGGAAATGAACATGGTTAAATTTCATAAATTGTGGAGGATAATGATTTAATAGAAGCAAGTTTTCAGACTTTTACTAGAAGGAAAGCTGTCAATGTATTTTACTATTACAAACCTTGCTAGGAAATTTTTGCAAAAAATTAACATTTGGAAGTGAAAGTTGGTGAAAACTAGATTTGTAGTGAAATTAACAAAGGTTACCCATGTTGGTGACCACCGGGTTGTATCCGATGGACATGGAAGATTCAGCACTCTTGGGAACCCGGGCTCCACGTGCAACGGACTTTTCCATTGCAGCTATAATCGGCCGATCTGGTCGAGCTGCTGCCGAGGTTCTCAAACTCAAAGGGAGAAACAAGATCACCGGAAACACTATAAGACCCCTTGGTAAGAATTAATATATGCTGTGATTTTTAATTTGTAGATAGATAATAACGATGCGTATCTAATACTATTTGACACAAAAACTAGAGTTAGTAAAAAACACATTCCCATCCCCAGCCCCCAAAATTTTAGGAATTTTCATTTATAAGACATTAGGCATTATGCATATATTATTAGCATTCATTTTAAAATTGCGTAAAATTAATTATTTTCGGTGAGAATTAGAACAAAATTGTCAAGATTGAAACTGAATTTTTTAAATTCAGATTGTAATATGTTTACACATAAACATAGTTCTTATAAAACAAGGTTGCTTAAATTAAATTAAAGACTCACACATATGTTCGTCATTTACTTGTAGAACAACAAGATAAAATGCTAATTGTATAAAGACAAAGTGGGTTGGGACGAGGCTGGGGGACTGAAAAGGAGAACAGATTCCAGTTTCAAAATGAAAAATTACAAACTACATAAATCGTTTGCATCAATTAGTCTGACATATTGGAGTGTAATTTGGGCATATATTAATTGAAAAACTCAAGGCTACCCCTTCATTTAAAACCCTTTAATACCACAAGGCTAACCATCCTATGTGTGTTGGGCAGGATTTTATTCCAAGATGTGTATCAGATACTCTGTACTGGATGGGCTCACTTAACGATAGAAACCTACACATAAGCGAGTAGAGTGAAATAGTTGTTTAATATTCTTTCTTGGTGGTTGGAAGCGATTCAAATTACCGAACCTAATTGAAGCTTACGGATACCCTTAAAGGGACTTAGTAAAGGGATATTGTTTCGTCTAAAACTTACTATATAAATCTCACCTTCTTGCAACTAAATCATCTATATTCGGTTCCTTCATTAAACTTGAGTACATTGCGGACGGATTAATTTATTTATTAGGGTTGGAAGTGGGAAACATTCTCTTGACATTTTAAAAAATGTAGATTTTATTTAAAGGTAGAAAATTTGAAGCGAACTCTAATCTTTTTGATTAAATAAAAAATGTCACTGTAATTTATGCAATTACTTTTAACAATGTATAAAATAGAATACTAAGGGATGATTGATTAAAAGACTGAATAAATTAATAGTTTGGGGAAAGTGAGACTAGACATTTACTCATAATAATTTCCTACAAATAACATTTACTAATAATTTCAACAAAAACGATCAGATCTGCTTCTAATGCTAATCCGTCCATTCCTTACAAATTCAGTATCCAATTCTGAGTTGTTAGCGAAGGTAATCTGCTTCCTTAAACCAATTAAACATAAATGACAAAGATGCAGATGCACTTGGAAGTAATTACAACTAGGTACAGGGTTTTCATAAGCGTGTGTGATTGCGGAAGGTTCTTTGTAAAATTATACGATAGATTATAAATCTTTTGATGATTTTACAAATTAAACTTTAATTATTTGATCACGTAAAAGAAATCATTTTGATTAGAAGTTTCTGTGAGAAAAGAATAATGAATATCGTGTTTTCCTTTTACTCTCCTCGGTACTCAAAACTAAGGATAACTTTTTTTAAAAGCATTAATTGCAAAAATAAATAGTTCATGTCTATGAGTGAGTATCTCTGCTGCACTGAATACCCAGTTTTGGTTTGCCTTTGCCACATGCAATCTGACGAAGGTCAACCGCGGCCTAAAGCCCTAATAGATAGATGGATAGATATTTTGCGATTTTTTTGTGATCCAATTTTCTGATATGTTCGTGGGAAATACTTTTGAAACTTCTGGAAGTTTTTTTGGAATAACCTTAAGATGATAATTTTTTGTATATCAAATGTAATCCTAATCCACCGAGATCTCTATTTGTTATTTGCTATAATTATTAGTCAGTCTCTGTCTAGACAGTAACATAGAGAATACGCGAATGGTATTTAGTACTCCGAAGATTTATTATAATAATTATAAGATTTTTATTTTGTTATGTGGTACTATCATTCCTGATTGATTCGTTTATCTGCATGCTATCTAATTAATTGTTTGTGTACTCAAAGACGATCAATTAGGTATTCAAACTGGGTGGCTTTGACTCATTAAAGCAATTTTACGTAAAAGAAATCCGTATCGTGTTATAGAATATTGCTCTTGATTTAGCACTATTGCCAAATCAAAAGAACCATAATATTTTTTCTAATCATAAAAAAGTTAACCATAATTGTATCATTTTGCCTCTAAAGCCAATCATAATTTCATTTCATCAAATCACATAAGGAGGCTTGCATTGCATTTGTCTCTTCTTTAAGCCAGCCTGCATATCTGTTGTTGTTGTAAGCACTGTTCCCAAAGAACCAAAGATAATTACCATAATTACCTTCCCAAATGCTGGAGTTTTATGCAATTAAAATGACAAAGGAACGAGAATTGTGTAAAAACAAGAAGCTAGCTTAACTTTTTACCGCACACATATCGATTGAAATGTTTGTCTTTCGGGTATGATCTGACAGTTAATAGTGATAGATAGCAATCAAACTGTCTTATTTCTTCGAATTCCTCACATATAACATACCTATTACCTTTTTGTTACAGTTATTGTAAGTTGTTCATCTCTGATAAATCGCAAGATTGATACATGATGACACATCTGCTCTACAAATCAATGCTATGTAGGACTTTTTAATCCAAGTTGTATGCATAAAAAGGACGTTTTTATTAGTTTGAAAAATTATTACATTTCACCTTGAGATATAACATTTGTCATTGGGAATGGGAATAAATAAAAAAGTTAAAACTAGTCGAATAAATCCAAACTAAGGGAAAACTAGACCATTATCCCTGCACAATTTGTGTTTTTTTCTACACATTTTGTGAATTAAGTAAAAAAAACTATGTTATATCCCAAAAAAAGAAGATTAGTCAAATACCGCTAGGTTGGAAACTTTTTAAAGATAGATTTAAGGAACTGGGTCAAATGGATACAGAATATATAGACTTTAAAAAAGTATAGTATACTGAGCTAAAATAGGATTCATCTCTGTCTATACAAAACACAAGTAATTTACTCCAGGAATGACTGCTCTTACGGGTAAGTGATCCACATAAAAAATCTTGGATAAAATAAACGAGAGCCGACAGACAGACGGACTGAATTATTACATCTATTATTATGATATTACGTTGTTGCATTATGTGTTACTGGACAACAGAAGGTTGACTTTACACACAACCCTTGCCTCGTTGTAATAACATGATTTTTTAAGTTTTACTCGATCTTTTTTTTTATTATTACTTAACCCAATAACACATAGCTTGTGTACTTCTTCCTGACATGTCATGCCATGCTTATTCGATTCTGGTCAGCTAGTTTATTCTCGCATGGTTAAACTAAGTTTCCCTAATTATCATACCTTTATTCTCCGAGGCAAATTAGAGTAATATTATTAGCATTACAAGTGGATTTACTACCGCCATTGTAGAATTTATGTGTATGCTTGTTTGCTCCTACCTCTGCATGTGAAAAAACAAAACGATCATAATTATAGTTGACGCAGTTTGTAGCAGTCCCACCCCCATTTAAGAACTAACCGACCAATTGATTCTAGACCTGACAATACAACGCGAATATTATCATGATTTTCTTGTCGGCAAATCATAAAGAAAGTAATTTAATATTTAGTTAATTGTGAAGGCTAAGTATGAGTAGTAGTAGACTGAACATTTAGAACGCATCTGATTTGGTGGGGCTAAATAGATGGATGAGGTGAGCTGACCGTCATGTGTATGGAATAACTTAGAGAAATTAGTACCCTTAACACATTCGACATTACCAATTTGCTTTTACTCGTCCATCAAAATCAAACCGATTAGTAATAAAAGTCTGAGATTAAGAGACCATGTCATGCTTAACCTAACTTTTTGGCTCCACACTTACATTTTTGCTTCTCGATCAAATTCTCATAAAATGCTAATCAAGGGTTTTACTAAAGAAAACAATATTGATACCGTTTTAAACCCCAAATATGTTCAGATTTGAAAGTTGTACAACTGAGTGAGTATCTTAAGCACCACTTGTCACTCAAATGATATCCAATTGCTGTCAGGAATTAAAATGTGATTTGTAATTTCTACTCGTGTATGATGCAAATAAACTGAAAACGTTCCTCAGCTCTTTCAATCAGGCTAGCGGCTTCTTAAATTTGCGATGGATTTTGAGAGTACCAGTATCGCTCAAGTGACCTTGCGGCTAGCTCCATAATGTGTTTTCAGTTATTAGTTATTATCGGTCATACAAGAAAATTTAGGGAAGGGGCGCAGGCAAAAGTAATGAGCATTCTGTGTTATACTAACACACGGTTTAAAAATATAAAGATCACCGTTTAAAACAAAACATTCTTGGGGTTGGTTACATTTTCCCCACCCCACCCAAACTTAAACCATTGCTTGCTTAACCTAAATGCAAACTTTAAGAAACCGTAGCAGTATTAGTTAACATACATATACAGATAAGAATAAAAGCTACTATTGCAAACTAAAAGGCTATGCTCTCGCAAATTAAATAAATAAAACAAAACGGATATGTAAGATGCTGCCATGTTTATATTTTCAAATTAATTGCATGTAATTGTTGCTCAAATTAGTTAGAGCACGCTAACACTTGAATATTTTACAGAGGAAAATATAGCTTTCTACAATGTGGAATAAAGTTTCAAGCCAAGAAGCTATAATTAGTTTGCATGCATAATTATAACTTAAATGTATTCCTATTAAATTGCATGTCTTATTACTGCTAATTACTAATCTCCTTGTTACTTGCATATCATTAAAACAAATTTTCACAGGGAATTAGGAAGGGATATTTTAACTCAGCTAAAACGTAAATGGCTACTTTCGTTTGGGGAGTCCAAACGCTATGTGCTTTGGTTACTCAGATCCTCATACTGAACATAATTTTGGTTAACATTTACAGAAAAGTTTGTCGAGTCAACACCTGGTTCTCTGATGGATTCCCCTGAGTCATTGACAACAGATCATAGTTTAAAAGAAGAAATGAGTGGAATTCTAGATGGGAGGGAATCACCCGACGTCCCATCATCCACATCCGACTCGAGAGACACAATTGAAGTCGTCAATAATGAGGAGGGTGACCTAAAAAGTGAAGGAAGCTGTTCGCCTGGCAAGACTAGCTCATCAGGCGGAGGTGGTAATCGGACTTCAGGCTCCCCAAATGAAAAATCGACTCCTAAAAACCCACTTTTGATCGAACGATGTAACTGTGAAGAGCTTCGTCACGTAATTTGCCACTTGGAGACCAAGGATTTGTGGGACAAATTTCATGAGCTAGGAACTGAGATGATCATAACTAAAAGCGGAAGGTAAGCACTCCACTTACTGTTAATTACACTTATTTCTGCGGAGGACGCGAAATTAGCTGTGGGTAATTAATTATACTGTATAGAAAATTGCCGGACTGCTAAAAGGTTTCTACGACGGGATTTTGACATTACATTGCATGATTTGGTGCAGTTACAATTTACTTGCATTAAAGAAACCTGTAATCGGGAAGGTTGGGCTGATACGGGTTGGCTATTTATGCATGTTAAACACCATTGGCAAAGTTTTGGCAAATTGTAATTGCTGTGCAAGGCTAAATTGAGTAGCTTCATTATGCTTCTTTCAGCAGAATAATTTGCAAGGCTATAATTCTATCTCTAGACAGGTAGCAGGTGATTTTTCAATAAAATATGAAAGAGTCAAGCTTAATGAAGGTTGGAGGGTTGAATTTGTCTTATATTAATTATTAAAAAATACAATAAGTAATTGTGCATAATATCGAGAGAAGAGGGTTCTTAGGGTATGTATCTTGCCTGAGCGTACTCTAATGCGCGTCAATAAAGCGTTTTGATAATGCTTTAAGTTAAATAATAAACTGAAGGTATGCGATATTAAAAATGAACAACGATGTTATAGTTAAAATCATTCAGTTGTTTAGCTGTCCAAAGGAGTTTCTCAAGTATTGAAAAAACCATCCTCATATTCAAGGTATAAAATGATTTAAAATTCTTTTATAAATATTTAGTCTAACTAAACTGCAACTCGTAAAAGTTACACCTGGAGATGTAGAAGGGTAATTATTAGCAGAAAAGTATTGATTGTACTATCGAAACAGCTTATTATCCCAAAGATTATCTTAAAATGATAAAAATCGACTTGCTGGCAGCATCCATCCTAAAACAGGCAGAGGGTCGACCTATGTTTGGCCCTTTTCATGATCGACGGGCCGAAGGTCTAAAACCTTTTATTGACATCGTGTGAGAGTATCTAATTAAAATTCGGCTGCTTTTACACAGAATCTTTAATCATTTGTTATGGGGTTAAATTACCAACTAATTTAAATAAAATTGGCTACGGCCACCCTTACGATTTATTTTCTGTGATACAGGTTTAGGATTGTAAACATTCTGCCTTGTTTTTCCTTCTTAAAAGTAAGAAGGCATCTCGCAGAAACAGCTTATATTTTTATTAAAGTCCTTAACAATAATACCGTCAGTTTTGTTTTAATTTTATCCTCATTCCTTTCCATAAAAAGGTGAATTCTATTAAAAAAGAGTGTAGATGTGTTTCTGAGCAAAATCCTCCTATGTTGATTAACGAAAATAGCATGTGAAATGTAGAAAAGCGTGACTTTAATAATGTCCTGAGAAGGGCTGGGCAGTTGGGAAACGTGTTATTAAAGAGTGTATAAGCCACATAAGAACATCCGGACTTAGCCATATAATACTCATGCAATCCGACACATTGCTTGTTATATTCATCAAGGATTAGTGTTTCGTGTAGCCAGCCAGCCACCTTTCTCTTGTGTAAACCTTTCTACTACATAATATTATTATTACTGCTAGTAACTAAGTAGTAATGTGCTCGATGTCATTAGTAAATGAATCCTAGACTGCTCAACAGCAGGAGCACCAGAACATAACTAATGTAAGTATAGATTCCCACCTAAAACACGAAATCCCATGTCATTATTATTAACAATAAGCACCTACAAACATTCAACCAACTCGTACACCTTTTCTGCCTGGCCATTGTCAGGTTATTAATGGTGGACATGAATTGCCCAAAAGACTAACTAAGGTAGAATATTATTATCACAGAGTGGAGGTCTTTCTCAGCCAGCACTACGAACATTTCTTCGTGATGTAAGTGTAATGTGATATAATGACGGCATGTTTTTGTAGTAACATCGAGCTTAAACAGAGATATCCACACTTCTAAAGTCCTTTCGCCCATCTAAGCCTCAATCCATCCTCCAGCTAATAGGAGTTTTTTCCCTCTATAAAGTAGTTAGTTAACCACACGATCACGCACATAATTTGCACCACTTTATATGCACACATGTACGACTTGTCACAAGGGCAATGTAGCGATTGTGTGTTATTATTTAGTGTTTGACCATTTTCCTCATTATGATGTTTCATTTGGATGAGTGCCACTAAGCGTGGCGTGGTCTAGTCATAGTCAGCGTTTCCGCCATCATTATCATTCTCACTTTATCAAAAATTAAACGCCCAAAGTGCAATTTCATTTTTATGAGAGGAGGAAAATGGTGGTGTGGTGTGGAAGTTATCGTCTAGTGTTACACAGGTAGCACATATCGTTTGCATGTCATTAGTAGCTTTATGTTTCCTTCCATCGCATGACTGTACTAGGTGAAATTTGATACGTCGAATTAGAACGGGGAGGATTCTGTGCAAAGTAAATATTTTTATAGTACTTATAGACATTTTTTATTCATGAAATTTAGTGTATCATTATTAGATACTTTAATATGAATCCGATTAAATAAATAACGATTTTAGATACCAAGTTTCAGAAATTTTACAAGACCTTGAAATTTATGATCACGTCTACTTGCTTTTCTGAGTATTTTTACAATTTATCAAGCATAAACTTAATATTAAGAAACGTTACTTTCAGTATTTTCTTAATTATTTTAATTTTTACAATTGGTTTGGTCACAATTCTACATACTTGTAGCCTATAAGCTTCCTTCAAGAAAAAAGGGGAAGTATAATATCATTAATGCAATATCGCTATATGTAGCAGTAACGTTGCATTACAGTATACATTAGCCAGGTCAGAGTGAGAGTGGTGTGTAGTTATCGTAAGGGATGGAAAAGAAAGCCTCTAGCTTTTTACTAATTGGGTAGAGATAGTGCATGAACTGAAAGTGTATTAAGGATTATCTTTCCCCTCCCTCCCCCGTCTGCCTTTCTGACACTCCAGTTTATGTTTCACGAGAGACATCAACATGAGACTGATTTACATGTCATGTCAAACATTCAATATCAATCTAATTCAGCCTAAAAACCCTAACCCATCCCTGGCTTTTACTTTTCTTGCGAAGGAGCTTTCCTCGCTGTATACGTTACGTAGTAAGCTTGAAAGAGTTTGCAGAACTTAGGCTTATCTGAAGTTGTAAGTACATGAAAGAAGAATTAGTTGGATTAGATATGTTTATAGTAGAATTATACGGATGCATGTGACTTAGGATTGACAATCTGCAGTAAATTCCACGTGACATGAAATGGTTTCCTAATACGACCAAGTGATGATGAAAAAGGGCTGAAAAGGGTTTATAGAAAAACGGAGAACGCACTTAGGTAGTGTAATGCCATGTTTAACTGTTGTTAGGATGCTTAAAAATTGGAAAATGAGATGCACCCCAGTGAGAAATTCAGTGAATGGGGTACCAAACACAATTTTACGATTGGTGATGCACTTGTATCAAATTTGTGTCATTGCTTAAATTACGAGATGTTACACAACTTTAACCCCAACTCACTTTCTGATTCGATTAGTTTTTTGTTTTATTTTATTGCAAGACCTCTAACGCTGCAGTCAGCCGTCAGCTCAATACAGAAAGTACGTGTGCATATAAATCGATATAGATACTATATAATTTCTTTCATCAGTAGAGCCACATAGAAGATCATATCCCATCAAAATGTAAGATTAATCAAGCCATCAACTCAGCCCTGAGGGACGTTGATACCCTAGCTATAAATTAAATAAGCAATAAGTGTAGCGTCTACCAAAAGTCACAGCAAGGACTTCTAGTAAAGCAACGGGAGGAGGACAGTCAGGCGGAGAAGGGTGTAAAAAAGTAACCTTCGGGAGTCAAATCGACTCGAAATCCTCCAAGGACTTGACTTGTGACTTGTGTTTGGTGTTGTTGCGATGGGATACAACGAGAAATATAACATCACTGTGAAAACATCTCTTTTTCCGCACTTTACACGGAATAAGCCGTTTAAAGTTTCCCCGAAGTGAATAAAAGTATTCTACTACCACGTTTATTTATTATGTAGAGTGATACCCACCACCACTAAAACTACAAGTACCGCATATTTACTTAAATTTTCCCATGCATTAGCATCAGCATTAGAGTGAAGAGGGAACGAAACAATTTTATACTTTCTGTGCTAAAGTATGTAACACGGAGGATAATATACAACATAAAGTAAAGTACTAAGTACTTGTCCGTCAAATTACCATTTTCCGTCACTCAGTTTACGAGAAGCGCACGCCATAATGACACTTATTTCATTCTTATAGCTCGAGAAGCGGTGGGGTCTGGCTGACTTCTTTCCCTAATATGCATAAACTATGAGAGCCCTTCTCGACAAATGTGGATAATAATTACGGTTGACACTGCACACATGAGAGTCACAATAAAGACATATTTAACTGACATACATCAAATCACCATCAACCTTTACGTAGTTTACTTGGAAGCTTTAGTCAATTTCCGAATTTTCAAGTAGTTTCCAACGAGACACTAATCCATTTAGCGTCTGATGCATCACTCGGCTTGGTAGCGGTAGCGGTTTGCAAACCAAGAGGTTTTTAAATATTCTCGCCCTTTCTTCTGATATATTATGCAAACGGTTCGGTGTGTGGAGTGTCAAGCTAGCATTAGAAAAGAACGCAATTAATAGGCAAGCGTAACACAAATACAGGAAAATCTTTTTACTTTTTGTTACTGAAACAGCTCTTCGTCAGAGTTATGGGGAATCTTTCTACTGAACATTTTACATTCGAAACCGAGACATCATTTTTTGAGAAATATGCAACCCATTTATTTAAAGTCTTCCATCAGCTAAATGGTTCACTTCAGCCATGCATATTTGTAGTTTGTGGTAAAATTAGCTTCCATAGCTACGAGTGTCATAATTTCTTTCTAGTCCTGTTTTCTCTAACGTTCCTTTTCAAAGACGAAAGAGAATCTTTTAGTAAGAGCGTTGCAGTGGAGAGAACTTTCTCCATTCCTGGATGATGTTATGATAAATGCATGAAAATTCCACCCGTCTGTCCCTCTTTGAATGCAAATGTGACAGACATTCTTGATTTTGAATAGAAAATCTGTAAGCGTAGTTATCATAGAAGACGAGTCGAGTGTATGCAAGTATTAATTGAACTTCTTTCCAAGGAGGCACTGCTCCTGCTGCAAGTCCAGACACATTGAAGTGCTTGCTTTTATATCTATTATATTATATGACACTTCAGATAAGACTATGAGTTATGTTTTGGTTGAAGTGAGTAAATGAATGAATATCCTAGGTTTTGAAAGGATTGTATTTATGACTTATGAAAGCACTTAGTCTGAAATACTTGCTGCTACTGCTACTACTATTAGCTTATTGTAAACTACTGAAGTGTCTGCCTAAAGTGTAAACTTTGTAGTGGTATAGTAGAATGGATAATGCTGAAGTTAGTAGTCGGCCAGTATTGCTCCTGGGGACATGTGATGTGGTTAAATAAAAGTGCCACATGAAGTGCCAGAATAAAGATTATATTGGAGCATAATAATATGATAATGTGCCGAACTGCGTGAGGTGAGGGAAATGAATTTTAGTTCTTCTTGCATTGTACTCGTGTTGAGGTGACTGATGTCGACAAACAGATAGAATAAGGATCTTCCGAAGATTTCATTAATTCTCTGCTAGAGTGACAGTCTATTTCATTTTTATTGCAGGATGAAAGAATGAATACAAAAAAACTTTGGAATATCATAAGAAAGAAAAAGGGGTGTGTTGTGGTGGTTATTGCAGCAACTGCATGAGGTACACTTGACATCCATCCGCAAGTCAGATAGCTAAGTAGGTTTACTTGTACGTGTTATGTCGTTAGGTATGTATCTTTGCGAAAGATCAGTCCCCGCTTGACTTCAGCAGGAAACGGCGTATAAGTTGTGAGGCTACTAAAGTAAAGTAAGGCCGTGAATACTCTCGAGGATGAATTATGGAATCCAATTACAGTGAAAAACGAAGGGTCATAATACCTAAGACCCCTAGTTTCATCCTGTTATTTACCTGTCCAGCAGTAGAAGCCAGGCAGTGTTGCATAGGAGGCTTAAGATTTTCTAAAGGAGTGGCCGGGTGGCAAACTGTGATGAACGTTGAGCTTGAATTTATTAAGAAAGAAGATGATGAGATGAACAGTAGTCAAATGAGTGGAAGTTGGGGACAGATGAATAGATCATGAACAAGAAACCCGTTGGTTCACAAGGTTCAAATTTTGATTCTCCCATCAGCTTTTGTCAGGTTGAAACTTCTCTATTTTAATGTTGGTGAAGGTGGTTACCTAGCTGGCTTAGTGTTGTGGAACACCTGCAAAGATTCCCTTTGCAGATAACTACTAGAACTGGAAAACTCCAGCATGTTTTTTTACTACTGCTGAAAAATCCCCATTTGTACATCCATTTACAAAGTGCATTGAGCAGAGATCGGTGATACGCTAATAAATGTTTTTATACAGAAGTTAAGTTCTATGTTCAGCCAAATGCTGTTTTTAATATATGGATATTTCCTGTAAAATTATACATTTATTGGACGTATTGCATTCCAAAAAACTTCATGCATACGGTCGATTATTAAAAGATGAAATATTTAAATCAATTTAGGGGAATAAATGCTTCCACGACCTTTTACAAAATATCAATTGGATTCTTGCGTTATTTTCAGCATTTATCTTTGAATTTAACCAACTATTTCTCGCTAAAGTTTAGGAGGCCGAAAAGTCAGGCGAATATGTGGAACAGTTGACGTGATGCATGATAAGCTTAAGTTTTGTAACTCTCGAAGGGAAGCAACCACATGCAATTTCAATGAAGAAACCATCCTTCAGCTTCACGTCAAGACATTGGCTCATTTCGCACTGAAGTGAGAACTTGCTAACCTTTTACTGCAATGAAATATTGATGTACCTTTCACTGTCTGCTGGCTGCTTTCTCCTCTCCCCATTATTACATATCATGGCTAAACTGAGGATTTCACCATTCTCAAATTCAGCACGAGCAGCAGTTGAGATATATATTTTTTTTGGTACTCACAACTTATTGCACCTTCAGTCAAGACAAACTTTCTTAGGGTGGAAGTAAGTTGAGTCGCTGAGTTAAGAAGGAAGTATCATCGTCATATCCTTCCATCTCTGCTCTCCACACCAATCCAAATAGACCTTTTCCACGAGGTCCCGAGAGATTTTTACAGAAAGAGAAATCCATTTCTAGTTTGTCTTTTCAAAGGTTAAAACTAAACCTTTCTTACTATTTTATTTATAAGAAAATGATAAGAAAATCCTTCGGTATAAGATTTTGTAAGTTCACATAAAATTGATTTTATTTAGTCTTATCATTTAAATTTAAAAAGCTGAACAGATTGAATTCCACTATTTAACTCTGTTTCAGCATAGCACATAAAAAATTACAATCCGTGGCAGGGAAAGGCATGCTTAAGCAATTTTAGTACTTCGGGCTATGCCAACTGCAGGACTCATAAATACTAGAATACTACTTAAAAGTATCATTTAGCATAGATACAGAGCGAAAGAGTGAGTTAGAAGGTAAACAGCTCGTTTGGTAATAATAATGGTAGTTGGTTGGTGAAACGAGAACGAGGCTGAGGAAGTGGAGTGATCAATAATAGGCAGTTCTCTGTAAGAACTGAGAACCGAATCTCCGAAATGCCTAGCTTAAGTTGAGTGAGACATAGCATATTTCCTAAACGGGGGTTCTCTCCTCCCTATTGGCTCTCCAAAATCAACACATTACATCCCACTGGATGAAAAAAAACCCACTGCGGTTTTTCCTTTTTATAACTTTTAACGGGAAGCCAACACTTTATTCTACTTAAAAATATAAACTTTTTTAAATACCTGCAGTAAAAAAGCTCGGTTGAGTTTCCCTGCTTGTAAACCGGACGGGGATATCAGGTTACTGTGTAATACAGAAAATACTGCAATAGAGGAATAAGTAAACTTTTCGAATTCTCAATCTTCCATATTAATCGAATCAATAACTTTGCAGAAACTAACTATAGATTTTTAGGAAAGTAAGGAGAGCTTCTGTTCTTAATAGCCTCCAAGTTATTTAATAAACGGATAAATATTAAGTGTAGCATATTATGCATTATAGTCCCATAAACCAGTTAATCAATCAATATAAGGTTTAAAATGATAAGTGGCAAAATGATGCTTATGAACTAGCACGTGAAAAATGTTGTAAAAAAGAAATGAGGATGGGTATGAGAAAATGCAGAAGTGTCGATGACATTTAAAAAGAAGGATTATAGAGTAGAGAATGAAAGGCGTAATAAAGTTGGATAGAATGTGAAACGGCTCTTCGGTTTACGGTGATGATTACCGGGATGATGACGGGCGTGGGTGGGTATTAAAGATACTGAGAAGCGTGTTCCCTAACGAAGCTAGCATCTGCTAAAAAGCGCTGTACAGATTTCGTGCCTTCGTCTGACTCCTGTAGAGACAATAACAGTGCAGTAAATTCATACATATGCAGTACAAGTAATAGTGAAGAAGTCAGCACCAAAAAGGCAACCAACTGAGACTGCTCGCGTCCAATAGAAAGAGGAAGCTGAAGGAGGAAATAATGAGGAGAAAGGACGACGACGACCGAGTTGACAAGAGCAACTCAGGGAATGGAACAGCGTCGATGCGAGACCATTAACAGTTTCTAATTTCAGTTTGGCAGATAATTTACGCCAGAGTTTCCATCAGCAAGAGCACTTCCAACTTTTCCCAAGCTTTGATTTTATCTTCTAAAACTTGGTCGTTATAAGACTGTTTTATCCTTTCTAGGCTCGTTGCCAAAAGTTCTCAGTTCCTCAGATACACACTAAAGTACATGATGTTAACTGCATTATAGTTTGGCTTTATGTTTCTATCGTCTACGTCTCCTACTACTACGAGTTTGCAGCAGCCACAATGTTTGCAGAAGCAAGAGAGCCTGCCTTAAGTAGGGGTATTCTTCTATTTTACAAGCACTAGATAGGCTCATACCACATTTAGTTACTTGCATATCTTTAGAAATATAGTGAGATGAATAAAGCTTCAGATGATAATATGGACCTTCTCTCCACAACCATTGTCTTTATTGCAGAGCTATTCAGTACTTGAGGCTATATATTTTATGTAAACGATCTTCTTTTGACTGCAACGCAGCCATTCCGGTCGTTCCGCTTTTTCAGACCTTTTAAATTTGGAAGAAGAGTTGATACTGTTTCTCATAGTTGTTCCTGCCTGTTCGAGCATAAACTAAAGATATTTTCACTGATAGTCTCTATCTCTCTCACTCGCCCGGTACTATGTAAGTGCGTACTAACATAGTAGAGATTCGTACTTTAGAGCAGGAGGAATATTATTTATAATATAGTCAAGCATAAGGAAAGCACTAAACTTTGCAATGAAAAGAGTATCTTCCTACCTCATTTCTCTCCCCTCGTCTAACTATGCCTATGCATGCAGATGGAGAGTCTGAGTAAGTAAATAAGCCACTTTTCTTGAGTTATGCCTTACACAAATGGCCTTCTATGGCCACAGTTTTGGCTCATAATTTAGGCAAATTATGGCTTCATAGAAATGAAGATGAAAACCACACTTTTCCAGCATGACTCGCATTCTAATTCGGAAGATCTCACACTCGAGAACCCAATGCAAAATAACTATAAATGTGAATCGTAAGCTATTTCATCCAATTGATTTTTAAGATGAAGGATTTGGTAATGCTTTCCCTTCACTTTCGTCCACTTCATAAAGAAATACCCCCTTTCAGATGATTGAGAGGAGCGGATTCTTATAGAAAACTTGTTAAAAAGAGGCAAGTATAGTAGTTAAGGGTTTGGGGTTGAACACTTGAAATTGCTTTATGATTTGAACTAAGATTATTTTTAGGTTTTCTATAATAAGATGTAAATTAAAAGAGAGTGGTAAGGAGGACGACGCCTGTAGAAAGCTTGAGATAACATTTTACAGGAGTAGATAGTTTGGTAGTTAAAAACTTGCAGAGATTTCGTCGTCGTCGAGAGTGTGTAAGCATTTGACATGCTAGAGCTAACGTTTACCTTTTAGAGAAGTCGGTGGGGGGATAAAAGATCAAAATGGCTTCTGAATCTACCAGTCAAACTTACATCTCAACTTTTCGCACAGCTCAGGCACTTTTCAGCCCTTTAAAGATAGCAGCGAGTGAACGTTTCACTCATTTCAGCCTGTCGAGACACTCATCTCCATTTTCTCATCTTTTGCTAAGGATATTTCCCAGATGATGTTTGAACAGATAAGTCTATCTCCGACGCTAGACAACTCTACACTTTTACAAGAGCCCAGCCTAGACAAGCTCTTAGGTGTAGGATTCTAGGTTTTTTTTAGTTATTTGAGGAAACGTTGGTTGCAGTAGAGTTAAGATCCTCTTTACTATTCGGAGAAAGTATACTGCTCATACGGTATTACGTGAGATAGTATGTACTAACTGTAATTCAACGAACGTGTAACTCTTTAAAGGATATTGGAAAACTTTTATCTTGATGACTTCAACGAGAATGAGCTTGGGCGAGGTGGAAAGTTTCGAAATTAAACCTTCTAGGAAAGTGATACTTTTCAACCTACCCCTAAAGGAAAGTTGCCAGTGTAAAGCTTCACGAGAAAAATGTACATAATGGGTCTAGAGTTTAGAAGAAGAGTCCATGTTAACTGTAAAATATCAAATTGATCATAACCTTCATTCGGTCATGCAAATGTGCGGGTTAGGTAGGGCGGAGAGATAGATGTTCTTTTTAAGCAAATAGGTTGCGGTTGGTCTGAAGTCTGATTCCAAGTAAAAAGTCCGTAAAGCCGGAAAATACCTCATAAAGTTTTTTGTATTTAAAAGCCCGTCAGACTTATGTATAATTTATGGATTCAGGGACCAGCCAAGAGTTTGCTTTTGCTGTTACTGCATCAGCGAGTGTGTGTTTAAGTAATGTAACATAATTCTTCAACTTCACCTATCATTCCAGTATAGGAATATTTTTAGAGATGGAAAATGGAAGTTGATGGGATCATACCCTGAGCTCTGAGAAGGATAGAAAGTTTGATTTGGTCTCACCAGCTAGCTAGGAAAACGGCAGGTTTACGAAGGTTTCTTTGCACTGTTTTTATATTCTGATAAGATGGATCCAAAATGTAGATGACAGAAGTAGACACCTTGAATGGTCTTTTTTCGTTCATGTATTTAATCTTATTAATAGGTATGAAATCAGTATGAACAACATTCATGTAGAGGAGTGGAAAATGGAGTTAATGATAAAATATATAGCCAGCAGTGAATTTGAAAAACCATTACAACTTCAGTTAGTATTTGCTAATTTGGAAAGTCATTATAATGTAGTGAGAGTCTTATCCGGTGTAGAGATTCTTTAATTGTAACTACCAGGAAAAAATGATGTACGGTTTCTGGGAGGTCTCATAGCATGTGGACCAATTTGGGACATTTGATTCCTCTGACAAGATGAGGTGCCCCTAGTTTTGCAACGCATGAGATACTAACGAGTTCGCAGAACTATATATCTACCACATAATGCTTATTTTGTCCTGCTTGTAGCCGCAATTTTACATTATTAAACCCTTTAACAAATTATTTAACGTACAAAGCCGACAGTAAACGTCCTACAATCTTCTTATTAAAATCATTCATACACTCTCCGAAGGGCTTGTAACTGTTTATTGGGTTAATGTTGCACTATTTTTACACATTTTATTAATACTGTTATATGATTTGATGTTGTGTAGTGTAGCCAAAGCTTTAAAAATTTGATTTATGAACTTGAAATTGAGGTTAATGCAACTCACCAGCTAGAATCATAAATGCCATGGACTTCAACCAAAGAAATCCTTACTTAAAGCTAAATAAGTATTCACTAGGCGAGAAAAGGTGTAATTAAAATCTTGGGGATTATAGTAAGGTTACCTTAAAATATCCTGAAAGATGACAGTTTTGACATAGGATGCTGGCACCAAGAAAAATGTAAATAATGATCAACTGAACCCTCTGACAATGAAAATGATAGCAAGGATACATAAGTTTGAATCATTCAGTCGTTGTATGTTTATTAAGGGATGAATATCCCTTTATGTGAATGACCGATCACTCTGTCTGTCCGTCTGTCCGTCTGTCTGTCCGTCCGCGCTCTAATTGCTATATCGCGGTCAGGTAAAAAGTTATGACCTTATGAAGGTCTTAAATTTTGGGGCAATGTGCGACTTAAGTGGCAAATGGTAACCAAAACCTGAGGAACTTCAACAGCCACTATGGGGGTGGCACTCCTACATCACGTGACCTTTCGTTACCGCGCAACACGGTCAAACATCAAATATTTTAATATCTCTCGCGTTTTACAAGGTACAAGGTCTCAATAGATGTCGCTACACTACGGACACATCGCGCGCACACTATGGACACATCGCGCAATCACTACTGACACATCGCGCGCTCTCTACAGACAAATAGCACGCACACTATTCACACATGGCGCGATATTCATCCCTTCGTTACGTGCGTTTACAACGGTTTATTTTGTGGAGCATATAATACTGATGTTGAATTGGTTGCCTCAATGGCCATGTTGCAGGAGGATGTTTCCCACCGTCCGAGCTTCCTTTTCAGGACTGCCCCCTGACCAAAGATATGCCGTATTGTTGGACATCGTACCTGTGGATAACAAGCGCTACCGCTACGCATATCATCGATCTTCATGGCTCGTTGCAGGAAAGGCTGACCCCCCTGCCCCCGCTAGACTCTACATTCATCCAGACTCTCCCTTCAACGGAGAACAACTGAAAAAACAAGTCGTCTCTTTTGAAAAAGTCAAACTTACAAACAATGAAATGGACAAACATGGACATGTGAGTGGAAGTTCTTCACAATAATAAATTTATCATGATTACTCCCTGCAGATAGATGAATCTAAGAAAAACTCTCTATTTACATTTGGAGGAGTCAGAGTACAAAAAAGTCGGGAATAAAACTAAATAAATCTTATTAATTCATTATTTTTTAGTTGGTGCTAAATTCTATGCATCGGTATCAACCGAGAATTCATCTTGTCAAATGGCGTGAAGGAATGATGTCCAGCGGTGCGTTTGTGAGCGATTTGGATTCAGAGTTCTTCAGAACTTTTGTTTTTCCAGAAACCGTTTTCACTGCTGTTACAGCGTATCAAAATCAATTGGTAAGTCTCCTCCACCATATTTTAAAATACTTTCCATTTGCTCTCATATTTCTTTCAACCAGTTAGTAGATTTGCAGCATAACGCTTCAATCTCATTGAGTCGTTCCTTCCCTCTGCTCTGCTTAGTCGTTTTACAATCTATTACTATGTAGCCTCTGCTTATCTATTATTCCCAAACAAGGAACAATGGACGGCTGCAAAATCGCAACCTCTAATCGTATTATACTTTTGAAAAGCACAGTTGTCGATCAGGGTTGACGGGTTAAGGTGATAAGTTGGCTTATAATGATAGACAGCTAACACTTAACAATACAATTGAAAGATGGAACGGATGATTTTGCTGATGGAGATGATGAATACGTCTAGTTTACCATTGTTCTCCGTTGTCCTGATCGGATCCAATGGGTGATTTGCATCATATAATGAGTCGTCTAATAATAACACCACAGGTTAATAAAATAGCTTAGTAAGTCATATATTACAAGACCACCGTATAATTTTTATCTTCTATCATCTAAGTAATCTACATGCAAATAACAAAATGAAAAGCTTCAAGTTGGTGGTGGATTCAGTAGCAAGATGAGCTTTGTTAGCGTTTGTCTGTCTTTCGTTTGTGTGAGGTCCTCCAAATCCATCTGAGAGGAAACTCAATTGTGAAGTCAATGATTCTATTCGGGTATGGACATTGACAGGTCTAAACATCTGATAACATTTTACTCTTACATACAATAATCATTCATACAAGAAGATAGAAAGTTGCTGTTCTCGAACCAAAGATTCATCAAGATGATACTTAAAATGCACGTAAATAATATCAAGTTGAATTGGGTTTACGGATGTCTTTGACCACGATGCCTTTCCAAACGCTCTCGGCTTTAGAGACGCAGAGTGCATCAGAATTGAATATAGAGCAGAAGCAAATGGAAGAAACGATGCCCAGGGTACTGCATGGGCGCTTAAAAGAGATTAAAGGGGTATAAAACATAGGATTAAACATAAAATAGTGCGTGGATATCTATTGAAAGATCATAATACTCTGATTGAGTCAACAATAACGGATAGCAGTTGGAGCAGGGTTAGGGCTTTTGATCAGGCTCCACCAATTTTTACAAGTATCAATTGAATACCCCATCTATAATAAGGGCTCATCTGCCTAGTAGCAAGTATTTTTTACTACTTCATTGCATTGCATGCATTGCGTATAAAATTACTATCGAGTGGCTTCATCGCTGTATCCTATGACGTATTTGGGATTTGTGTCTATTGAATTCTTGTCAATTCAATTGACTGAACTTCTCAATAAGTGAATTGTTTTACTATGAACATCTTAAAATTCTTGTCAGCCATTAACCGTCTTCTTTGCCCACTTAGTGTTTCATACTAAATACCCTAGTACTAGCTAGGTTACTTGTAGCATTCAAGAAAGCCATTAGCATTTTACACGTCAGTATAATAGCAAAATTTTAGCAGCAGTTTACCAGCATCTTTGCCTTCACATAAATGCTTCATATTTTATGAAAAGGGGTTTATATCAGCCCACCATGGTTGTACTTAGTAATTAAACTCACTTCGCCCGTAAAATAATAATAGTGAATCAATGTTAAAAGCTTCCTTGTGAACCAACCGTTCTAACACTGGTGAGGATAGAAACAACGATGTAGAGAAGAAGTTGTTAATTGATATAATTATTACCATCCGGATGAATTCAAATCTTATAAATTCAACCTTGTTTGAGATAGTGATAGAAAATTGGATAAGGGAGGATGCTCCTAGGAAGGACGGAAACTGTTCTTGAATTTGAACCAAGAAATCTGATTGTGTGGAGAGAGTGATTATTAATCAAACTTTGAATTAGACATAATGTGCTGATGGATAACTTAATGATAAGGTGGGTAGCTGGTAATTTGATAGATTATAAATCATACAAGGTTTTGCTTATGTGAAAAAGATATTCCCTTTTAAAGTTTCACGAAGGCAGAGAAGGAAGATGAACGTGCCTTGGAAAAACAATTAAAATTTTGCCTAAACCGTTTATCTTTATTCGCTTTAGTTATCACTGTTATCAGATTAATGGTAGTTGGGTGTTAGTAGCTCAATTGTATTTTTGTTGATGGTTGTGGAAAATCTGCTTATTTTTGTAACAACCAGTAACAAAAAAAAGGAACCACTCCAAACCTCCTTTATTTAGTGTTGTGGTGAAACTGCCATTGTGTTTGTTTAACTCGTAGGTTAAATAAACACTTATTTTCTCTCATTGTTTGAGAAACTCGAGTTGTATGAAAAATGTAATGCTTAGCTCGACAATAACGAAAACTATATCTGGGGTTGAGCTAGTTGCTCAATATGGAAACGGAAACGGGAATACTATTGCAAAAGATAAGTAGTTTCACATTCACACACAATACACGGGTAGAAAACTTTATCAATTCCTAACTCGTCGTGGCATTGTACAAAGAATGGATTTTATTACCTTTACAAGAGAAATATAATATCAGCTATTATAGTGGACGATAATTGCGTGCGAAGTTCTCAAAAATGGAAGTGGTGATTCGACAACCCTATCAAAGGCGATTTAAAGGAAAGAAATTGATGAGATTTTCACATCAGGTTAATATTAGAGAAAGGAACCACATTTACTCAGACTGTAAAAGGATAAAGTTGAGGATAGAAAAAAGGTATATTTGGAACGCATGCATTGCATGCAACGTAGTAAAAAAGCTAAGTTTAGTTAGTAAAGTATAAGCATAATGTTTCTGAAGAGGCGCCTGTATTTTCCGAACAAAAGTGGTACTTTTGGTGTGAATAGGGCTGTCATGCAAGCACCTCTTACACTTTTCCTGGTCAATTAAAAAAATATCCTTTGGTCAAACTAAATGGGGGAGTGTAATAAATAAATATTACCAAAAGGATAATAAATGCTTACTCCAGTTGTTTCAGTTGTACCGTGCTGGAGCCAATACATGTATTATGCGGTTATAAAACACAAATAAAAATAATAAAGAATTGTGTATCCAAGTATCCACGCGATCTATCATGACGAGCAAAGTATAGTTGATAGACACGGAAAAGTATCCTAAAGACACGTATTAATATGTAATCCGAACAAACTATCCTGTAAAATTGTAGATACAGAACAAAACTAGTACACTTCTAGCTTGCCTTGCCTATACGGAGTCAAACATCGGAAGTACAAACGATTTTAGTTGATTATTTGTTGTTCTTCTTCTAATAGCAGGGAGAATAAGGGCCACTTGAATAAGTACTGAGCATTGATTGTATCGATTGAGTTTTATTCTTGTAAGGTATGAGAATTAATGACTATACCGGTTGTTCAAAGTTAGAGGATGACGAGTAAAGTAGATGAGTTGCCATTATGAATCATTTTCTCATCCTAATTATTCTAACCGGCGGAGTTGGCTGGTGTAGATCATCATTACCATTTATTATCGGTATCACAAAATCTAGCACATATGCTATGGGCAAGCAAAGTCTTTGGTCGATGCTCGCATCGGCACGCTAGTGCTTTGTTTCTTTACTACCAACCTTTTAAATGGCTGCTTTAGAATTCAAAGCGAACGTAGTTTACGGCTATTAGCTAATGATCAGCATGTCGTTTTTCAGTCTTTGCACTTGTACTCCTACTACTTCTGGTAGTTTTTGGTAGGGGGTTAAATATCCAGGGGTAATTGCATGCATCCAATTTATCCTTCCGCACTCTGACCGTGTAATAAACTCTTGGCCGTCCATCCATCCTGAGAGATAAAATTATTAGCCAGTCATTTGTGTTTGAAATCACCATTCAGCTAACTTAAGTATTTCCATGCAATGTTTCTAGGCAATATCAAAGACTGTTCAGCTGTATACTGTCCTAAAGTAGCTCGAACCGAAATAGTGGTAGTTCTACTCAGTTACGGTATTTATGTACTACCAGGTAACACACTACAACTGCAACCTGTCAGTCCAATTTGCTTTGTTGCTCAATAAACTGAGGTAATTGCTCTCATCATCTGACCGACGGGGAAAGCATTAACTGGAGCTCAATTATACAGCTTTTTATTATTATTTCTTGTTCATGCTTTGGTCCTATTTGAGTAGGTTTGTGTTTTTACAAGCTTACCAGTTAAATATATGACAATTTAGGTTGATTATTTCCCAAAATACCGACTGACGTTGAGAAATACCTACTTGATTAGTAAATATTAATATAAAAACCGGAAAATATGCATGTACTTCTGTTAATACCATCATCAGTACCTATAGAGCTCTATAAACAAACTCCCCTCAACGGCTTAGTAATGATATTCATCTTACGCATAAAAACTACATGGTTTGAAAGCAAACAAGAAATTCCTGCTTACCGTTAAGAAAATGGCTTTAGTTAGGTACATGTTCTGTATACTTATGTAATAGGGCCAGTAAAAGATGGCCGGATGGTTGAAAAGCTTAATTGTTCCCCGTAAGTGACCCGGAAGGAGGAGGTTGACGAGAATAAAATTGGCCTGTTTCAGTCCATTAGCCACTCAGTGAGCATCCTTCTGCGAAATAAAATCTGTAGTCGAAATGAAGCCGAAGAAGCGTACCGTGTCTAATGCATACTTACAGATAGATAGGACTCGGTAATTGTACCCTAGACTGAGTTAGGGAATAGACAAATGCACTGGCACTTGGCTTGTCAGGGAAAGGGAGCCAGAGACCGGAGAAGAAGAGGGTCGGTGGAAAGCATCGTTAGTAACTTTCAGAGAGGAATCAACAAGGGAGGTGTTAGGTATGTTAATTTATGGAGATGGGAACTAAGGAGCTCATTCCTTTGCGGTAGAGCTCCAAATACGACGAAAGTGTAAGATGGGCTTAATGAAATAAATGTGCAAGAAATACATCACACACAACGAAGCCAAACTCAAGCAAGGAAGGAAAGGAAGCACGGGCATTTCTCTCATCTTAATGGGCCAAACCAGGCTGGTGTGAAGATGAGCTTATTAGTTTTACTCTCTTCGCTGTACCGTACCAGTAATTTAGTTCCAAATACCAAACAAGACTACTACTCCTAGTATAAGATCATATATTATTATTAAGTATTACGGGTAGGTATCTTTGTCCACTCTTCCCCAACATCTCGTCTTCGCACTTAAAATTCTGGCTGTAGTTGGTTGGCGGAACTGAGAAGATGACGATAGCGAAAGATGTTGAGCTTCTATTTAAGAGGGTTGTAGTGATAGAGGATACTCGTATCTTAAGATGGAGGGCTACTGAAAAGGATTATTTGAAGAAAAGGGAAGTGATGGCATGCAAAATATGGTGCAAGGTGATCTTGACACTTCATCATCCTCGACAACCAGGGTGGCCCAATTATCTTCGTGAAACTCCATCGCACCACGCTTGCGAACAAGACTCAAACTCCACGGACCATTTGATACCTACATTACTCAAAATCCGTCCTGCCTGCCTACTTTGCCTTCGCCTCCTTCGTTTTAACTCCCGATCTGTAGTAAGGGAGAATAGTATAGAAAGAGGGTAGGGGAAAGACTATAAAAAAAGTAATGTCTTTAACTTTTTAATGAGATGAAAAGATGCGATTTTGGTTATGGAAGTAATTTATACTTTAACTAATGCTTTGCGTACTGTGTCGTCAAGTTGCTAGCCAAAGCATGCTTTTTCCTGAGTGCAGTGAAATAATTTGATAAGTTGTTGTATTGCATGGATTAAAGTAAGGATGGAAAGTGATATGAATTTGTATCCCTTAGATAACCAAACTGAAGATCGATAGCAATCCATTTGCCAAAGGGTTCCGTGACTCTTCGAGGCTCACCGAATTTGAAAGGTAACAATTCTTTATTCATTTTTTTGTGAACAGAATAGTTTACAATAAAGAACTTCCAAGCAAACCTGAACAAATACAGAATCATATTCGATACATGTTTTAAAAAGTTGTCTGTGTAGGTTTAGACATTGATAAAAGTATGGTCGTTTAAATTTTATAAGGGCCAATTTACCCAATTACATCCACTTTGGTATCATTAACAAAAATTATAATTTGAAACATCATAAACCACAATTTATCGCCTAATAGTTTCATGCTAACTTATTGCCAAGTACTTTATCTCATAATCGCTTGGTTCTTCTAACAAGTTTAGTAGGAGTTTTGATGCTAGTTACGATAATTATCGTCCTTCTTCTATTCATTTCCTAAACGTTGAAAGATAAACTTAATGGAAATTCTAATATCCCTGTCATTTCCGAAATTCGTGAAAAAGAGGTCTAACTTAAAAAGTTCGCAGCAAGCTTAGCATAGGTTAAGTTTCCTACCATATAATCATCGTGTGTGGCTGAAATCGTGTCTTTTTATCATGTTTAATCTTTAAAACTGTTGTAAAAATGTAATTAGTCTGAAAACTTAAAATTTACTATTGGAGGCAACCGCCTTTTCTGTGGTAAACCTGAGTAAAATTGATTGCCGATCCTTATCATAATTTCAACCGCTGCGCTCTTACTCCGTTATTAAAAGTTGAGTAGATATCGAAATTGTACTAATAATTTGTGCCAATGCGTAAAACTCATGAGTACAGATACGCTGACATAATTCCATCAATAACCAAGCCGTAGATTGCGAATCTTAGACACAAAAGTATCTAATTTATGTACGAGAAAGAAAAGCAATATAAATGTTTTGTCACAAATGAAAAATGGAAAAGGTTAAGATTTTAGGTGTATCAATCCATAAGAATAGGTATTACAAGTATAGCATACCTTGTTTTCTATAAAGAAAAATGCCTTCAACTACAAATTACACATCTACGAAACGGACATTTGCATTGGTTACATTTCATTAACTTTTTAGTACCGACTCGAAACAAAATGAAATGGGGTGATATAAAAAACAAATCCCATTTCCTAATGGAAATAATGGGGCCACCAAAGGGCTGAATTTGCTTTTCCTTGTGGTAAGCTTTTTAAAGCAAGACCGTACTCGAGTGGAACCTCAGATCGACTGCAGCAGCAGACCTTTCTGGTAGTCAAGTCAAAGTTGAGTAAAGACTTGAAGAAAATATAAAATATGGACTTCAGGAACATGAGAACGCGGGCGGTCGTCTCTGTTCTGAGGCTAATGTACAACTTATGTAGTTTGTAGTGGCACTTAAGTGTCGGTCAGGAGGATTAGATTAGTTCAGTTATGCTTTTTATGAATTGCATGCATAATATTGTACCACGAGCAGTATCATTTTTAGTTCATAAAAGCCCTGTTACTAAAAGGAAAAGAGGGATAAAGAATAACCCTACAGCTACGAACAATATATTCTTATGGGTTTCCGTGTGTTATAAATTTTTCAACCCTTGAGCCCTTGTCCAGCCCTCGTGTCTGTTAGGAAGATCGGAATGCATACTGCAGTTAGTTGAGTGAGGTTATCACTACCTTTTAATGCGGACCGACATACAGGTCGGCTTCATTTCAAACCTAATTAAATACATCTTAAGTTTTAACAACAGAAAATAACCTCCCCCTATCCACCGACTCTAATGTTATTATCCACAAAAACATGAAAAGATTTTATTTTATCATTACGAACCAATACATAATAACTTATTATTAGGAGGAAACGAAAGGGTTGGAAGCAAAAGTTGGTATTAAAGAAAGGGAGAGAGGATGCACATGCAGCAAAGGGTTCAATTATCTCGAAACATCCTTGGAGCCTTGTAAAAGCTGGTAAACCCGACACCTCTAGGTCTCTAATGAGATTCTTATTGTTGATTCTACAAAACTTTTTACAATAAAAAACTCGTTTTCACTCTTCAGACTTGGTTCGTATAAGGCGAGATGGAGCGGATGAAACAGGAGTTAACGTTATAGCCACTTCTGATCGTTTGTTTGTTCGTCGTGGATTCGAGAAGCCACTTACATGCATGATTATGAATAGTGCCGAATGCCAACTTATCATATGCAATCGATTAAAGAGGATATCTTAAAACTCACAATGATTTCTTTTTAAGCTGCTATCAGGTTGGCAACGTTAATTAATAATGTATCTGTAATAAAATAACCCCGTATAATACGCATTGCATGTATGCCTAGTTGAAGTTCAGGATGTAGATAAGTTCTATGTATTAAAATTGAAGAATCTTAGACAATAAAAGTTTCATGAAAAATAATTTATAGAACTTGATTTCTTAAGACAATCTATCTAACTTTTGTATTATAGGGAGACGATGGAATCAATGTTAGTAGAGCAGCAATACATGCGTCCACCAATGAGGCCCTTTGAGCTAGAAATGGCCTCAAGTTCCCTAACTTTGGAGGAGAAAGCAATTTTACAGGCTCGAATGCACCTTCTGGGTCTCCGATCCGCTTTCCCTTCTCCATCAGGAATGAGCCATAGCATGAGTCAACACCTGCAAAATCAGATGAACCATTTAAGTAATATGAACATAAGCATGGGTGGCGGGTTTCCACCTTTTGCCTCAGGACCCGCTACCAGTCCATCATCAGCTCAATCCGCACGTATGTCTGAAGTGGCTGCAGCAGCCAACGCCTTGAACATAAATGGCAGTTTATCCCAATTATATGCCATGGCTGCTGCAAACTCGAACGCTGGACCTAATCCATCTCACCTAAATCCTAATCGGGGACAAGGTGGTACAACGGGTTCTGGAGGATCAAGTCCCAGCAGTGGACCCCAAGTTCCGCTTCCAATCCAACTCTGGACCCAATGGGCTAGTTTACACGGATTAGCCCCAACACTCTTGGCTCATCATGCACAACTTGCGGCCGCAATGGCTGCAGCGTCATCTAATCAGATCCCGACTTCTATGTCTTCAAATCATAATCACAATCCATTTGTTAACACAGGCCCAGGCTCCCATTCTATGTCAAATGGATCTAATAACGGAAGCAGATCTGGAAGTCCACCTGGAAATAATGTCACAAGTAATGAGTCCTCTTCCCAACAGCAGCAACTAAGACTACAGAGTAGACCATTTTATCCAGGAAATCATTCGTCAATGGGGCCGGCCACTAGCCCATTAGGTGGGATGCATCGCTTTTCTCCGTATTCCATTCCCATGAATAATCTAGCGAATCGATCCAATCTTGGCCTGGGAATGGGCATGGGTGGCAATAGTAATAGTACTAACAAAAGCCCTTCTCCATTGGGATCTCCGGATTCCGCTAGGGACGAGGTAATCTCTTAACTCCAACGCAACGCGTAAAGAGCAACTTCTCTCTCTTTCACAGTTTGTCTGTTCAAACTGAGCAGACAAAATAACGGCATTCTAAGTTTACAATTACATTCCATTTCTCCAGTGAATCCCCGGAAAAAAACTATGTTTTTATTTTAAAGTGGTTATGAGATACACTTGTTATCACCCACTATTACTACTACTACTGTTGTGCAACAGACCAAAGGTATTATTAGTTAGTACAGTATGAATGAGATTTACTACAAGAAATGTATAGGGTTAATTTTTCATTTGTTAGTTATGCTATGCATTCTATTCTATCTCATAGATTGGAAATGGAACAGGCTTGGAATCTTGTCTATTACTTCAATGGTAGATAACAACAACGGGTATACGTTTTTCTTGTCCGTATGCAATAAAAAGCTTAAAAGGCAGGTTTGCCTGTCTTTAGCGATTTATGTATATTAAATATTTATTAATTACAGTATATCCTCAAATAGCGGCCAATGCTTCTAATGGTTTTTCAGTTATTTAAGGGTCAAATCTAACATGCAATTAAATAGGGCTTATTAATAGTAATTCACTATTCAAAAGAGGCCACTATTTGAGGATATACGGTAATAAATACCACACAAACGGTTGATTAACGTTAGGACTATCGCAACTACAAGTACTAGTAAGTATTATGAGTAATGTTGATGGTGAACCTATGTAGGAGGCAAGATATGTTGTTGTTGCTATCATTAACTTAATAGAAGCTTGAGTGACTTCATATTTCGGTATACAAATTCCATATAAGGGACAGTAAACACTGACAAAAGAAAGAGTTATTATTACCGTGTCGCAGGCTCTGGATTAATTAATTGTATTGTAATATTTATACATAATTTATTTAAGATAAAAACCTGCTGAAATAGTATTTCAACTGATTGATTCTAAATGTATTGACTAGTTTTAAGCCAGCGAACCTCTATAAGCAGTAAACAAAAGCCAGTTCCCAGTGCATAGAGAAATACATTATCGTCGGTCCTATTTCAGCCCTACTTTCGTAAACTTAAGCTATTTTAGCTGGCATCAATAAATACTTATCTCTGCAACGTAAAGCTGTTGTAAAAGCTTAGTTTTAGAAGTCATCCTTACCACCAATAATCAAATGTACTGTCCGTCAAAAATTAACTAGTATATCCATGTACTCATTTTTATTATCAATCAAAGACATTTAATGTCCAACTCTATTGTAAAAAAGATTGAATAAAAAATATACAAAAAATAAGATTCTGCTACTAATTAGATCTCTCTCTCTGGCTTTATAAATGTTTTGTTGCTGACATGTACGACAGTTGTATACTGTGACTGTAAGCGAATAATTAGCACGTCGAAATAGGGATAGCGTTTAGAATAATTTTAATGAACGTTGCTAGCTAAAAGTTAGATTAAGTTGCATTAAACAAGTTGGTTTTAATCAAAGAGTGAATCTCTTTTGGAGCCAGATACATGGGTAAAACTTTCGTGTGCAGCTGGCAGAGCCCATTCTAGGGCGCTTTGGCGCAATATTTATAGCTGTGTCTCTTTTGAACACATAGGTCTTTGTTTTGCAAGGTGGGGGCAAGCCCCCACACCCCCAGTGTTTTTTTTGTTTTTGAGGTTAAAAAACGTGTTTCAGGCTATTTAATTAGCCGGTGGGGTTTTTTGACCCCAACGGGTCTTTACGTGCCCCGATCGGTGTCAACTTTCGCACTGCATCTAGTTAGCGCTGTTGCCACCTGTTGTGTGAAAAGTTTCAGCCGGATCGGTTGGGTAGGTTCTGAGATCTCGCGCGATCGGACAGACAGACAGACAGATACGGTAACCTATATAGCCCTAGAATGGGCTAAAAATATGACTCAACTTTACTCGTAGTCGAAATCACGAGAGAAGCAATATTGGACTCGGAGGATTGCATTTGAAGATGGTGATTACCATCATGACTATTTTGTGTTGAGGAAGAGAAACATTTTCGGTGGTAGTGCGATAGAGTGTAAAGTTGAAGCCATTAGTGGCTTATCTTTGCCGAGAATGGGTGCAATATTTCCTTACTTATCTTTACTACACATCGTACGCCGGACGCTATCTGCTCATTCGAGACAAACTTGGATTTCGTCGCTGTAATCCCGATTTCCTGGCTCCCAGTTCACTACTACTTTTCTATGCTCTTACCATTAAACTTACACCATCGTAGGAGAATACTTCCAACGAGAATTGGAATCGGAAACCACTCTGGTTTTGAAGTTTACTACCCTTTCCCTATTATTAGATTACGGAAATTTTAGGTATTATTTTAAACTACCATTTCATACAAGACTCATCCTTTAGCAATTGCAATTTTTTAAGCTATACAGCAATTTCCTCCAGGCCAAAGCTACAATCTCAAGAGGGCTTAGCTTTTTAGTGAAGTTAAGTAGATGAGCTAAAATATTCACATTACGAAATACTGAATACGCCACATTTCAAGCATTGGATTATGAAGTTGCAGTTACATAAAAGGCATGGCTAATATGCTCGAAGCATATTAGCAAAGGTCGCTTGACAAGACAGTGTGATGAGGTTAGAAGTTGGAATGTCGAAATGTGGTTCTGATTAATAATTTAAATTATCTATTCTCTGTCTAAGATATGCATTATTTTTATTCTCCCTTCATTTTGTTAACAAGAAGGAAAGGGACTAGTTGATTTCTGTTCTGGAGGTCCGTTGCTACTTCTAATAAGATGCAGGTTTGGCTAAATAACCAAGTTTAATATCAAACCTCAATGATGAATTATGAGATGGAGGCGTAGCTCAGATGCGATACATTTTGGAAGCCCTGTAATTTCAATCGTGGAGGATTAATTAACAGAAAATATTTCACGATGACAAGAAACGATTAGAAGCCCAGCAAGTTTTTATTGCTCAAGCTGAATTTTGATGAGAATTCTCTTTAATTCTTATCCTTTTCTATGGCCTTACCTATCCAACGAAGGCAATGATATACCAGCAAACGACTAAATCTACTCATTGTATGTATGCATATTTCGATTGGTATCCGTTCGAGAATCTTCGCGGTGGGTGAACTCATCATCCTCATCAATCCCATCTCCTAACTCTAGATTAATAATTTAAATGAACTACGTACACACCTTTCCTCACCAATAGCATCAACAGCAGTAACTCAGCAGTTTTCTGACTCAAAGGAAAGAAAGCATACAATTTAGATTATTTCTCGTTGGCAAATAATAATACACAAAGTAATGCCTACTGACTGAGCGAAACCTGACCTGAATCCAAAGATGTGTTTTCCTCCTTAAGCTACTGTGTGTGAATTGCCTTTTAGAAGCTTCAGACCTTACGATTGAAGAACTTAGAAGGTAATGATAAACCGACCGGCTTGAATGGGCAGGGCTGAGTTAGCATGCAATCTGAAGGCAGCAATGAAACTATATGAAACCACAAAAATGCGTCAAAGCGGTACTCCGCTAGGCAGCCTAGACTGGTCATGAAAAAATCCTCTAATATTTTCTGAACCCGTTTTTGAAGTATCCTTTAATTTTCTATGTCTGATGATGGTGACTGATGAAAGCAATAATTAGGTCCAGCCTTACCTTCAATACCCACCTTTTTGAAACAAAATACTCTATAAATCTTTTGGTCATCTCATCATCATGAACCTTGAGTGGAGTACCCCTTTTACACACTTTATAAGTTCAACCTGATGAGTTCCCTTGCGTCATAAGTCATGAAATGGGAAATTACTAAATTTATTTTTCCTAAATTACTTTCATTCAACCTTTTCTAGAGCCATTATGCCATGCCGCATTTTAGAGGGGTACGAGGTGATGAGAATTATTTGTAATTTAAGCTTTAGTGGTTACAAAACAGTATATACAGTACAGCTAAAAATATCCAATACTTTGTTCGGTTCGGGTGCTTAAAACTGAAAAAAAACAAGATGTATTCGTCTTTGCTTTAGTCAGCTATACGTACATTATTATTATTCTACGGTTGTTATTTTCATACGTTTAATCTCTTTTTACCTGGAAGTAATTTATGCAAGGGATGGATTCATTTGCATCCCGGTTCCTGCATTGACGACTAATTATTCTGCTTTTGAAACCATAACTCTCTTGAGGGATTTAATATGCTTTTAGTTAAGTTCCTCGGAAAATATCCAATTTAAACTAAATAATGTTAACTAAATGACACATTCCGGTTGCACTATTTTTACTACAACCTCAGTCTTGGAGTCCCTTTTTGCTTTGTAAAAACTGCATGCATACTTACTTCATCAAAATCCACCACAATAATTATATTTCAAGTTCATAAACCGTCTAGCAATTTTATGCCATGGCCATGACAGGGACCGATTTCAGTTGAGCTTTTTTAGTGGTAGGTTTATGGGTTTAAATATAACATTAATCGAAATTACCAGGTGAAATGGTGATACTGGTGTAAACGGGTGAGATCAGACATTAGCTAGAGATCCTAGTTATAATTACTCCAACAAGGAAGTCTTAAAATTATTTGAAGCTTCATAATTCCTGCCTCATGCTTTGTATAAACGTATGCAACAATGCAGTAGTAGTAATCACTCAAATTGGATAATAAATCGTATATGAAGGATGTAAGATCGTAATACTAACAAAGATTATGGTAGGAAGCTCTGGAATAAAACTACAATGAGGAACAACAATGCCACAGCCTGGTGTGAGGGTAGAGGTCAAAAGATTCCCAGCATGCGGTCACCTATGCCACCCACCAAATCTTGACTCCACTTGCCACACTAACAAATGAGTCCCGTCAAAGAAAATACGACTCAAACAGTGTCCCTCTCTACCTTATCATTTCTTTGCTTATAAAAACTTGGGAGGAAAAGATTCTTAAATCGTTCATGAAAAGCATTTCAAGCATATAACTCTTTACCATAAATTTTCTATTACTTTTATTAACTTTTTAAGGCAATAGTTTTCACAAAGCTACTTTTATCAACTTCGGAAGGCTTAAAAAATAAACAGTTAACTTCATGCTGCTAGTGGGAATTTATTTATGTAAAAAAAATTATTGTTGACTGGCCCTTAGTAATAAGCAATACGAATTCCTCAGATTAGATTGTCTTTGCATATCAAAAGGAGAAATGGGATAAATGGTCTATTTTAAATGTAGATTTTCAAAAGTCGTACTGTTGCGTTGCTTAATTCCGCTACATATAGTTTAAGAGGGGTCCATAGCATTCAAATAATATTCGGGCAATCCATCGTGACTACATAATAGTGCAGGCAATGCATTACTTTTATAATGTTTATGTATAACTTTTCAAATGTCTGTTTTCGGATTTGAGTTCTTGTGGTCGTTGTAGGAAGGAAGCTTGGGGAAAGAAACACCTAGTGACCTTCAGGAGGCGTGTCTGAGGCACACGGAGAAGGTCCTACACTGAATAGTACCCATAATGACAACGTCTTCTGGGCATCATTTGACTACCCCTGACCTTCAGGGTGTTTGCTCAAAGGTCAGCATACCAAACGTGGTATCGGCGGAAAGGTATTGGAAAGGGCTGTATCACGTACCCAGTAATTAGAACTAAATTTGTAATACATTCAAGGCTGTTATGTGTAAAAGCTTGAAAAAGGCTAAAAGACTCATTCATATTGTCATGCTCATACTCATTTCACGCTCCCAGTCCCATACACGTTTCCATACCGCGCACATAGTGCTGTTGTTCAACGTTTTTAAAACCTCTTCGTTAAGCGCGTTTACAACAGTTTATAGGAAAAGGAGTGAGCAGCGCGGATGGAAGACAAAAGAAACCGATTAGAATTTCATCTTTACAATTAATACGATTAATACGTTGGACGAAATAGTTGTAATGAGCCTTATAAACAAAAAGTTGAATCGAACCGAACTAGCGTAAGAGTCGGCTGTCAACAAAGATTAACTGAATTCAGTGTATATAAGCTCTCAGAAAAATGTTTTACTTCGATACTTTTCCGTATGAAATGAAATGTAATACAAATACTTGGGTTCACTTTACGGTATGTCATGGCTCATGGGGTTCCCTTTCCTTCACTCACATTCCATTTCTGTGAAAGTTAATTTGTTAAAATGTCATTTTTATTTCATTATCTATTCCAGTCCGGTCTGATATTTCGTGAGGAAAAGTGAACTTAATACTTTACAGGAATTCTGTATAAAATAACTTAAAGCCCGCACCGTCAGACAGCCAGTTTGTTATTATACTTTACTCTACTGTTGGCACATATGATATTCTAGTTTTACTACTTTTTTGTAAAATGTTCTTTCGGATAATGGATTGTAAAAATGTAAACTGTCTCAGTGGGATTCCTGGAAAAAGTGCACCGGTTGTCTTTGTTTTCCCCTCCATAATTCATCCTTATTCTTTCCATATTTACTTTTCAATTTAGTACATTTCACTCCTTGGAACCCCTTGTCCTTCAAATTAGTTAATTTATTACTTCAGTCATCAAACAGAACACTGCATGATTAGTTAACCCTTTGGTCATCGCTCACTCCAAGTTAACCGAATTTGAACTACAAAAACTTAGCATTCCGGCATCAAACCATACTTTTATAAAAGCCCGAATTGAGGAGTTGCTTTGTTAATAAAACGTAAGATTGTTCCTTTTAGGCTATAAGAGGAGTATGCAGGCTTAAGATGTGGCTTCGACGCAGGATGTAGGAATATTTCCCAAGAACTCATTTTAAGAGTCTCCTAATGACAGCGTGAACTACTCTCTATTTAGCCATCATTTGTCAAATCTTCAATAGAGGATGTAGGAGGAAACCCTCTTTTCTACTTCCTTCTGGACTTTAATTTTAATTATTAGATGGATGGACGTATTTCTGATAGATCAATCAATGACTGTCAAGTTCATTTTAACAGCGGGCCACGAATTCTCTAATGCAAGGATAGCCACAGAAGCTTAATAATCTTCGCCCCACCCTCATCCTGATCATTATAGAAAACAAACGCTATGCTAACATTTCCCACTGGGACCGTTAAAAATTGTCTCCATTCAATTTAAGCCAATATGGTAAATATCTATTTAACTTCGAATAAACCGTGGCGTGGTGAATCTTAAAATTGTAACTGTTTTTCAAGCAATAATCTAATCAAGACTCTAATCGACTAATACACGTTTGCGTACAGCATACTTGTATAATTTCGTGAGAAAGTCACCAGTTTAAAATTCACTTGCTAAAAATAAATTACAATTTTAATGCTGTGGGAAAAATTTCTGAAATGCTTAGTGATCAGAAACATCAAAGTTAGCTCGAGGTACTTAGAGTAGAGCAGTTAGCATTTAGGTCGTTTTCTTTGACAGGAAGGGAAGGTAAGGTGGACTGGGATGAGATAATTTCATACAAGACCAAAGGAATCCTTTAGTGTCATCATGATTGCAAGCTCAATTTTTCACTTCGACAAGTCTAACAAGGCCCTTGAGAAGAAACATACAATTTAATGTGTTTTGCTGTCAAAATGTTGTGTGAAAAATCATGGATGAGCACAAAGGGTAAACAAAGCTAATGCCTTTCGATTGTACTAACTGATCTTCTAAGTCGAATAAATTGTCTCACTTCTTTTGTGCACTACTGAAAGCGTGAGTGAGTGAGGAAATGGTAAATGACCATTGCGCCGAGACATGTTCACTTATTGAGAACACATGAAAGACATGTCCATTTTAGTCCAAGTAGGTGGGCAATGGAAGTTCTAACTTTTGAGTGGGTGGTCATGATCCCAAGCAGAACAGAAGGACCTCAAAAAGCAGTGGTTATCCTTGTTTGACAATCCAGTAAATAATGATTCTCTGTAGCTATAAATGTAACAACTACCAACCGATATTATTGCCTATCGACATTGCTTGTTTACTCTTAGTTTAGCTTCAAGTAGGAGATCTAAAGTCTCAAACGACTTTCCTTCCTGCCTTGGTTTTTTTTATCTAAGTTTCTTCCACAAGCTTAAATGGCCTATAGTAAAAATAAAAATTGAAGATAAGGATTATTTTACACAGGTTTGGTTTGGTAGATTTCTGAGTGCTGGACTAGGCCAGACTTAAACTGCTGAATTAGAAGGAGGAAGGCCCACGAGGAAATTGAAGTGTGACCTTTCTTATTAACTATTCTGTGTTGACCAAAAATCCGTTCTAATTCCTCAAGATGATTTACTGCTGAAGCTATAGAAAACTTTTACTCGCTTACGACTCTAAAACGGCTGCAGCATAGTAGAAAGCTTTATTCAATCATGCAGCTAAAATCGTTCTGTGAACCGGCTCACGTGGAGAATACCTACCCAAACTCTCAAAGGGGTATATGTTTGGAAGGAACGAACCATAAATGAAATTTAGCAAGATTTATACTTCTCACTCTAAAACTGTTACTTCTTCTCCTCATGCTGTTTTAACTGTGAGGAATTCAGTAAAGCAGGCTCTTAGTTTTCTAGAAATTCAGCACATAAAATTCATGAAAGGATCTCTTTAGAAGTCATAAATCTCAGTAGTTTGACGAAGGTTCTATGCTCATCCCTGTTCATTCTTTTCTACTGCTTCAGTTTGCTACGATGATATCTTAAATTGCACTGTCATCCTTCAACCACCCGTGGCTGAGTGACATGAAGACACTGTAATTTTTACGATGGAAAAGTTGAAAATAAAGATGAAACTGTATCTTCGTAAGCAATGAGTGCTGGTGACGGATAATCAAACAAGACAATTATCCGGTCTCACAAGGTAGGATAAACTTCGGCGTTAAATTGGAGCTTTCGTTGAAATGCTAGTGACCACTCATTTTGATACTTGGGCAGACCTCCACGATAATTTACCAGGGTGGGCTTCAATTGATCTATATATTTGTCACGACATTTCTAATCGCTTTTTTTCTTCGTGTAAGTAAAAGTAAAAGTAAGTGTTATATTTTTGATAAAAATGGTTATGAAGTTAGGGTGCATGAAGGTTTTTAATTAATTCTGGAGTTTTATTATAATTCTGGGTTATTTGGTTCGATTTCAAACTGTTTATTAACACTAGCTAATGCTGCTTAATCAGTGGTTCAGTTCCAATCCACATTCAAAAGCGTTTAGATATCTTAGACAGCGGGGATAGTTTCAGCGGAAGCATTTTATTGCACTCAAATAGATGAGTGCTCGGCTAAAGTTGGCTGCACCGGAAACTCTTGTCTGGTGTAATAATAACCAAACCAACGTCTTAGCAATATATTATGGTACGAGTTTTGATGCATCCTTGATATCATTTAATGCGAATATTTCCTAATTCATTAACAGAATAAAATAGAATTAAATAATAAAAATAATTCGAGTGTAGACGTGCCAAGCAAGATATGGTTGGAGTATATCCTTTGGGGTAGAGGTTGCCCCACAAGACTTTGAAATTTTTTCTCAAAAAGGTTGCCCCCAGGTTGCCCCCGACGTAGAACTCTGAAAAACTTCTGAAATGACTGGATGCCCCCGGGGAAAGTCATTTATGGGGCAACATTTTCTCGGACTTTGAGGTATATTGTTTTGGGGGAAACCCTACTATAAAAGAGGAGGATGGCATTCACCACGAGATCCAGATTCTACTCACTCTTGGTTGTTTTGGGGGCAACATTTGGGCGCAACCAATATTTGTGGGGTAACCAATATTTGAGGCAAGCCCCAAATCATCAGCAAATTTGTGGCGAATTTAGCAAAATGCTATGTATCTTTTAGAAAATAAATAGCAGGAATTGAAGTTTGGTTTTTCATTAACATACCGTATTTCCGTTTATTACTCCCTCCCATCGGAATAACTCCTCCTGCAAATGACCCTGTCAAAGCAGGGGAGTAATTTCCGGAACTACGGTAAGCCACATAACCATCATGATGAGCTACATATACAATTCTCATGCGACCACTAAGCCGGGTTGCGAGTAGTGAGTTGAAAATTTTGGACTCCAATTTGGTGAGGGTGAGACAAATAAGTGAGTGCGGCTTATCCGCTGATCGACATATGGAACGGATTTTAGGGTAATAAAATTGAAAAAGCAGTAAACATTTCAACTTCGCAGTAAGCTACTCACAAAATAATAGCATTATGTTTTAATTAATCCTAAGAATGCAATGTTTTAATTAATCCTAAGAATGCAATGTTTTAATTAATCCTAAGAGTGCTAAGTTTTAAGGAAATCAACCTTTTTGCGTTATCAAGGTTTACTTTTTCTGAATACAACCTTTTATTAGCATCTATAAAAATACGGTAGGTTGTTGATTGAACATGTTGCATTAAATTTTTTACATCGTTATTTTTATATGATCCGACGATAGTCCAATAAATATTGGATAATCATATGTATTACTTGGATAAAACCACAAACCTACCCTTGATGAGTAACCTCTTACCTATCAGCATTGTTGATTATGCTAATGAGATACCTAACACATAATCCACTCAATTTGATTTGAATCAAATACTTTAGCATCCATCTAAATATACTGCATTAAGTTCCAACTGGAACTACTTGATATTTATACCAACACACCAGCCTAATCAAGAAGAAAAAGTTGCTTAGCTAATTATTAATTACGAAGAGCTAACTCACAGTAGTACCACTGTAAATGTTGATGCCCTTAGGTATATTTTAATTAAAAAACCCTTAGGACCACTAGTGTAGAAGAAGGAGCAGCATGCTACGAATGAAACAAAATAATTATATGACTACCAGTAGTTAAACATCCTTCTCATCCAGAATCTTAACGAAATACCATCATCAGCTAAACCATGGAATGATTTAGTACTCTTTTGAGATACATTCAAGTATTAATGGTAGATGCTTAAACTAGATACATCCTTGTAAGCTATTCCACGAGCTGTTGGCGTAAAAGAGATTTCAAACAGAAGCGGATGCATAAATCTTCAAACCGACGTAAAAATGAAAGTAAAAATGTTTAAATAGTACACCATATCGTTCTCTGTAATCAAATTCTCCAATCTAAATGTTTTTGTCTAAGTACCAATTACCTAACTCAATGCGCTACATAGAATTGCAGTTAATAGTCGTTTAAATTGTTAGAGTGAGAAAGGTGGTCCATTTATGTTGTGTGCAAAAGAATTCTTTAAGACGTGCATCCTAGTTGAACATGAACAAACTGACTGCAAGAAAATTGCACAATGGCAGACATAATTCTATGACTTTGGTTAATATTTACAAGGTTTTAATATTGTAATGAGGTGAGGCGAGAGGCTTTGTGTGTGGTATTTTGTCTTGATTAGTAGTTATCGCGGTTGGGAGAAATTCTCACCCAATTGTCTAATTGCGTGTAATGACTCGTATTCATCTAAATGAATGCATCTAAATTTTTTAAAGTGAGTCCAGATACGCAATGGTTAATACATATTGAAGTTGATAGCTAACAACCAGTCAGTCAGGTAGTTTACTTTTCAGTTTCCCGAAATAATTCCCCCTAAGAATTATTATTTCGAAGGAAAAATTACAAATTCTATTAACATGGACAAGATAGGGCAAATTTTATTTTTTAAATGGAAAGGTAGGGGAAATTAAACAGGAGGGGGAATTATTCCGGGGAGGAATTATAATGGGAAATACGGTAGTTGCAATAGATTTAAGAATGCATGTTTGAGGCTTCTTTCTTTCCACTTCCCTTTGTATATTTTGTTCACTTTTCTGTAATAGGAATTATATTTATATTTTGTTCACTTTTCTGCAATAGGAATTTATATTTATATTTTGCTCACTTTTCTGCAATAGGAATTATATTGTGCTGGGTGCTTTAGGGATTTTTTTTTCAGAAACATGGGGACTACAAAACAGTAGTACCATTAGAATAAGGATTGGGTAAAAGTCATTTACTTTAAGTTGGATTTATAAATGCTTCACCAGTTCAGGTGATGGCAATTATCATGCAGCGGCAGATTATCAGCATAATCATGGTGCAGTATTGATCGAAAAGATATGTAAATACTTGGAAAAATATGTTTGCTGGTTAATCAGTTACATTATCATTCATATGATGACTGATAAGTGTCTTCTTTAAAAAACCGTTTTCAGACACCGTTTAAACCGAAAATTACTGAACGCATGTTGGAAACACCTGTAAATGTTGATTTATAGTGGTGTATCACGCCACTTGATTTTCTTCGGTGAGTGAATTTCAGTCGGGGGTTTATTTATGGCTGAAAACCAGAAACCACAACGAATGAAAAACTCTCAACCACTTGAAACACACAGGAAACGAATGGTACTGGAATTATGTGACCTTGCAAGCCAGAGTTTTTAAACCTGTCTTGTAGGTACAAAATACTATAAAGCCACGAACGGCTATAAGGATTGCCTAATGAATTACAAATTACGTTAAAAGTGTGCTCCATGTGAGATGTGCCGCTTTCTCGTTACTATACAAAAAATGACTGCAGTTTGAGTTTTATCTCATTAATTTCTTCGGATTGGTCTGCTCTTTCGCTCCTTCCGTTTCCTCTTTCATAATTTCACCCTAAATCATTTGTGGTTTGCTGCTCAGTAGGCAGTGAGTCAACATTTGTATCCATTTGTGTTGTTTAACTCACTCTCTCTGGCTTAGGTGCACGTCGTTATAATTTTAATGAATCTTTATTTCCGGATTAAAATTTGGTATGGTATGAGTGCTGACGCAGAGGTGCAAATATTCCAGTTCCATACAATTTACAACAATACATTTTCCTCTACAGTCTTTACTAGCGTCTTGTTGTGAAGGGTGTAATGAAAGTTAATTTAATACTTAAAACATATTGCGTTATAACCTAACCTATCGCTAATAACCTAATCTGTAGTTAAAACTCGTAATTCGCAAATTCTTCCTCTTGATTAGACCATTTTGTTGCAAATTTGACGATTTAAAAAGTCTTCAACAGCGTCCAACGGCGATGCAGCAACTCTATAATTTAATCCGTCTAAACCCCTTGTATCAGTAATTCATCACTCGCTCAACCTCCTCTGACCAGAGGAAAGAACATTCAATAAGCTGTGTAGAATATCAAAAAGCGGTTATTAAATTCAAGAGAACTGTAACTAAGTTTATTACACCGACCAAACCATTATTACATTTAGATCTGGTGCACACATTACAGGTCTTTGAGGTGGACTGCTTCAAGGTGTAAATTGAATGTGGTTGAACCTGCTGACTTGCCTACAGAGTAGAAACGATTTTCATTTCACTAGCATTTTCATCAATTCAATCCCTTAAAAAGTTCACAAGAATTTTACCACCACCATCATCATATTATTATTTTTATCCTATAATCATAATCTTTACGCTTCGAAACTTGATTTGAAATCTGGAAATGCTGACTTCTCTTCACTTTCAACAATCCTCAGATCCTCACTCACAAACATGCATTCACTTTTAATAATACGGTTAGTGTTTAGCTGGAAGTTAATGTTATCGCTGTAGTTAGCTTCCTATCTTTACCTCGAGGCGCATTGATTAGAGTTATCATCATAATAAAAGCTAATGGTTATAATGATCATGATCATAACATAAAGCTTGCTAGTTACTATTACCCACCCGGAGATGAAAAAAAACAAAAGCTGTCTTTGATTTGATTCGCCTTAATTTTTACACGATTAACATTTATTATTCCTACATCTTTTAATTTACTTGATCTACTCTTCAGGTGGACTCACACATCAGCTATAATCAGTCAGTGGGCAATGTATTTGATAGGGTGAATTAAGATAGTATTACAGCGGTGATATCATGGTAGATGTAGGAAGGGTGAGTTGGATGGAAACCATGCATGCATGAAAAGTCATTCAGTACAATAAACAAGATTATGAGACCGATGATATGATGGTTGAGCGAGTAATGATGATGATGAGGACTATCATCATAATCATCCTATCATATCGTGATCAACTCAATGGAAATCGAATATTAATCTTCAGTAAGCATTTATTATTTTAGTAAGACTTTATGCTGTTCAGGTTAAGTTACTTTTTTCTGCTACTCATTATTTCTCTCTTATTGCCGTTTAATACTCTAGTTAGAATTTATGATAGAACTTTTTACAAAAACAATCCTACTTGTAGCTTTTACTTTCCTGCATCGAAGTAAGTAAGTGGCTGAAGACCAGCAAGGTGTACTTCGGCTCTTTTGTCTGTTTCACTGTTTCATCCCTGATTTGATAAACAGATATCGATTAAGATTAAAAAGAAGGAAGGACCAGCAACAGCAGAATCTACGATTGAAGAAGACCGAGGATCACAAAATTCCATGCTTTTCTTGCTGCTACTATAACGTCACTTAACTTATCGTAAGTTCAAGTTAACATACTTATATGGACTTCCTACCGGCGATTGTTGGGGTTAAAATAAATTAAATCAGTTGATATACTTGAGTACAAATGAGTTTTGATAGGATTCAGGAATGATTACCGCTAGTGAGTGAGAATTTTATCAAAGGTAATTGCACATGTTTTGCACATTTAATGTTCTTTTCGTGACGAGAAAAGAAAACTGGTTGACTGATATTATTTTCGGGCCTCTTTTATAGATAGACATCTTTTACAAACTTCTTAATGAGATTTCTTCCAACCCTCATTTCCCTATTATTTCAGTATACCAACTGCTACTACGGTACCCATAACGGCTCTACCTATGTAAGTCTTCTGTCGGAAGAAGTTACATTTGATAGCCTAATACTATAAGTGCAACTCTGAAGTAACCAAATCTAGATCTGCTACTGTCTTCCAACGCTAACTAAATGACGATGAAAACTATTGTATGTAAGTTGGTTTCAAGAGCAGAAGGATTGAAATCTTTCCTTAGGCACCATTCTAAGATTTACCCTGATAAAGATACCATTCTTTCTATGCCCGAACTTAGAACTTAAACTGGAATAATATAAATAAACTATAAATCTGAACTAAATCTAAAATAATAGGAATACACGTTTAGACTTACTTGCGCATTTACTACATGCATAAATGAATTCAGCAGAACGGTATTAAGAATGCATGCCCAGGTATTATGATCGTACAATAATAATAAATCCGTTCATGGGTTCATTTATCGTGCAACATCATTGAACTAAATTTTTTTCCTGCCAGCCACTACCAACTAAATCGAAGCACTTTGCGGCTATCCTCGAGAAAGGTGTTAGACCGTCAGTTGGCGGAGTAACAGTTCATTTGCTGCTAGGTGGTCATTTCAACGCATTAACTTTGAAACACAAGGGATATTAAGGTTGTAAGTATTCAGCTCAGCCTTCCTGCCTGCCACACCACCAACTTTATTATTGATCCCCTCAAGGCCCGTCCGTAACAACATTACCAACATAATTATGATTGTAGTTCATATCACACCTCTCTGTTTTATTCTCGCACACCATAAACCCACTGATTCTCACTTATTCCAAGCACCAACCAACAACGAAGCTAGCTCTATAGTATATTACTATACTGCATATCATATCTTAATAATACAGCAGCAGCAACAGTATTATACCTAGAGAATCGTACACTTTGTATGCATAAACTGTGAGAGATGATGATAAGCAAGCCCGTCTTGAAAATAAACATTATGACGATCTCAAAAATGAGGCATGAAGTTAAGCCCTTGCATTTATATTGCTCGTTGAATAAGTGTTAATTCCTTTAGTCTGCTCGGCTAATGTTGTAAAATGTGTTAACGTCGTTGAATGAGGTGCATGTTAACAACAGCACAGCGTAGCACTTGAAAATATCTCTGTAAAACCGTAATTTTGATTCATACCCTCTAATTAGGTTTACCGACCCCAGTTGCAACTATTTGCAACTGCAATAGCCGTCTCTGAAATTGAGATGGTTTGCATAAAAGTACAATTTAGTGGCAGGAGGTGTTCTAGAGGAAAAATTAAGTAGAATGAATTAATAATTAGTGTAAACTCTTAGGGAAACTTTCGGTATTACTTATTTATACATGCAATGAAGGTTAAAATGTTAGGAAAAATGGGCAAACAAGAATTACATTAAGTTTAAAGCAGTTTCGGGGTACCGTGTGAAAGGCTATATACGCGTGGTAATTGTCTAGGATTCCATGCATTATTAGTTTTTGATAATAAAAAGATATGTCGTCAAACAATCTAGCAGTCCCGTTCTTGTGCTGAAATATCAATTTGGATGAATGTATATTGGTAAAGATAGATACAAAGCGATGAGAAAAATTTAGAAGAATGAATCGAAGATATAGACATTTCACATTCTCCAAGACTTAGATGACGCTAACTGAAGGCCTCAGACTGGCTGGCATGGGTCAAAAAATTCCCTCAGGTCTTCCTCATTGCCATTTTTCTGTGGAGATCATCATTTAGAATTCTAATCGTGCAACGCTGACATCTTAAAACTGCATTTCGATACTAGACTTGAGCAATAGGGTGTAGTAATATTATGTATACTCGGTTGTCATCTGGAAGGCGGAATGGCTATGACACATTCTTTGCGATTAAGGTTGACAGGTTTAACAAGCCAGTTGACATTGGATAGGTTTCACCGCCCTTTACTAGACGTGACATGATGGCCCATCCTCATTTTCCATTTGATACCACTTATATCAAACCGAAGTTTTAACTCTTTCTTTAGGATTCAATTCTGCATATTTGAGTTGAGATGAAAAATGAGTAAATGCAGTATTTATGAAGTACGTGTGTAACAGAAAATTAATAAAAATCAATCTCTCTAATATATTTTATTATGGGGAATTAAATATGAATAGAATAGAATAAAGACCAATATTTATTTTGTCTTTATTATGATTACGGTATTTGATTCCAAATGAAACAAGAATTTTAAGCGTACACTGAAAAAAATGGTGGAGGTAACTTAATTGCAAGCCTGAAACAAAACAACCATTGCTATAATAACATTCTCAGAGTTACATAAATCTATCATTTAATTATCTTTTACACATATTCTTGAATGCATTTCAAAAATCATGAATCACAATTAAAATTTATTTCAATATAAGAACACGAGATTATGTGACAATTTTAAATTCAAAACGATTGTAAACAAATACTATATTTTTTGCAATGGAAAGGCAAAATTGATCTGAAAATGACTCGATCAAGCAATAAATATTACATACACAAGTAATAAATTAAACATAAATATTCAAGTTTATTACATTATTTTGAATGACATTGATTAAAATAAAAGGTCTAATTTAATAGGAATGGAAATCACACTTACGTAAACCCCCCGAAACCAATACTATCTGATTTTGTGATGACGATTAAAGCCTATACTTTTAGCTCAAAAAGGTTTGTTGCAGCTAAAAACGGGTGACATCGAGTGGCTTTCTACACACAGTTTTACGGTTTTACAATATACCTACATTGTTTCAATACAAATCTCTACTATTGGTACTTATTAGTACTAGAATAGAAGTTAAAATATTCTCCCTAAGCCTACACACAAATGAAAATGACTGGTTTCAACATAAGCTGCAATGCAACAATTACTAACTAACCCTACAAAAATCAACGGACTCAATAGCTGAAAACAGGGGTTGCTTTCTTATACGGCAGTCTACATAGCTACATGCAAGCTACAATTTAAAGGAGTTGATTTGACTAAGAACGATTGGAGTTGGAGCCTACCCCAACCGACTCACTAATTAATGAAGACGGAGGTATGGAACCAGGATTAGGGGAAGTGGAAGCCATTTTTGCAGACATAGATGAAGGGTACGGTGTATATCTCAAGTTAATTGGACTCCGACCTCGATTATTACTAAGACTATTGGTTGTACTATTACTAATCCCCGATGTGGGTGCTATACTGTGCGGTGATTGATGATGATGTTGCTGTTGCTGCTGCTGTTGTTGATGATGTTGGATTTGTTGCTGCTGATGCTGTTGTTGTAAATGATGTATATGAGATGACTGGCTTAGCAGCCCTGGTGGAAGTTGAGACAGGGCTGACCACTGAGACCACAAATGAGCAGGTAACGGCAAGGGCGAAGGGCTTCCTCGGGTAGGATTCAGTGTGAATAGTTGAGGAAGGGATGGGACGGAGGCTGCTGCGGCTGAATTTGCTGCAGCCAAAAGGTGATGTAGGGAGGATTGGTCACCTGGATTTCCACCCCCATGACCGGGGTATCCACCGGCAACTGCGGCAGCCGCTGCGGCCCTTGCCCCCCATTGTTGATGAAGCATCCGGGCTTTTTCAATAGAATTCATTAGATTATTATTGTCCATGTCTAATTCGGAAAAGAGTCGGAGAGGAGTTGCGGCTGCGGTTCGGAGAAAATGGTGTTCCAACGGAAGCATTGACTCTATTGGGTCTCTGTTGGGAAAAATAAAGGGGATGTTTAACGGATTATTCTTTAATAGCTGTTTTACCTGTATAAAAGTGTTTTGAGTGCTTGAGAAAAGAAATGGAAGTTAGGTAACTACTAGAAGGTGTAACAATAAATAAGGAAGAGGGGAAGCTACGAGAAACCTGAAAAGCTTGTTATGGATAAGCATTAAGCCCTTATTTGAGTTTTTCTTGGTGGTAAAGCCCATAGACAAAGAAAGTTACAATAATACATTTGTAAACGCTAAATCGTATCCTCTTTACATCGCTTAACCCAATAACCTTTGATAAGGAATAAAAAGCTTTTTAAGACGTGATAAAATCCTAACAAGAGCGTTTGATGATCGTTCTCGTTCGTGTCTTATTCTGGCTAAATTTTTAATAGTAGGCAAACTTGCTATAGTATTAATTAATGGATTGAACGTAAATCTTAGCATTGCATTTCAGTGCGATATGGGGATATGCCTCTGTTCATACAGAAGAAGTAGTACGACTTGTCACGAGTCTTAAATTTATGGACTGAATTCCGAAATTGTAGATTATAGATTGCTCGGACGACGAATCACTGTACAGTTTGGGTAATTTTCCTACACATCAATAACTTGCAACCATTTATAATAATATAAGATTCATCGTAATCATGAGATACATGCTATATCTATCTATGGGCATGAATGCAAACGTCGAATTCTCGATCACCATAAACATCTCTATTTCCCTAAACGCTCAATTTAAAATGTTCACGAGATCTACTACTCCACAACAAACGATAAATAATAAATCTCGAAGTGTGAATTATCCTTTCAACTTTCTCCTTCATATAATGGAAATGGGGTGCGATGCAAAATTGTATTTCATTCTTACCCTTCAAGTACATTTACTTTATAAATATGAAAGCTTCATACCAATATACCCTAAGCAGTATAGAGCAATGCTACTATCATCAGTGCAGTACAGCCCACAATCGGCAGATTTCTACCTGGCAGTAGTCTAAACTTGAACTGCGTGTTCTTTTCATTTTTAAAGGGCACCCTTTAACCAAAAAATCATCAGTCTGTCGGCCTATCGGCACCACAAATTATTACCTTTCCTCCTCGTGTCTCCGCAAAATAAATGGCTACAGGTTTCCTTGTAAGTATTACCAATTTGTATCTTTCCAACTGGTCCTTCCCATTTTAAACACTTTACTACTTTTGAGCCCAAACCTTGCCAGATGAATTTCAAGGAGTAAGAGGTAGAAGAGGTTTAAAACTAATAATATCCCTATGATCCCATTTTATGAAAAAAATTACAGTTTTGCAATTAATCAACCTCTCTCAAATATGTTTGAGTGATAGGATCGGAACTTTTAGATTGCAATGTAATACACGTAAAAAACGCTTGTGTAAGAAACGATAAGCGGCTTTTAATTTCATGAAACTTTGAAAATACAACGGGAGTCTGGACCTAAACAGATCTTCATGCAATTTTCACACGGATTGGAGGTAGATCAACTATTTACCTTTCAAACGCTCACATACACAAATGTACACTTACAATACAACCCGGCGTACACTACAATTTTATTTGGCTTGAAAAATATATCTACATAACGAACGCTACAATGTTTCTAAATATCCAAATGTATTAAGACCATTAAAACTATTTGTGGCAACAATTTCATGTAAAATAACTCACCAAGTAGTGTAAACGCGTCATTAACTTACAAAGTAAAATTAAAGCTGACTCAGCCTGTACTAAAATTAGTTAGGAGTGGATGTTAAAATCTAATTTAGTAGAACCCACCTTGGTAATACAAGGGGTTGTAATCGTTTGTACTTTTGCAACGATTGTCATCATAAATGCTGCAAACACTTTGTGCCAAACTTAAGTTAATAGTTAAAGGGCCCATTAATCTCGAAAAGGGAGGAAAAGTTCTTTTACGACGATGCAGATGCAGAGTTTAGAATTTGAAACATTTTGCAATAGACACAAACGCTATACACAACTCATTATTTCCTTGTACATAAACTAATCATAAAGTTAAATTTGCAAATGTCCATAAAACTCTGTGAAACAGCTTCTCGCAGTAAAACAGTTTACAAGGATGAATTTCTGCTGCTACTCTACAAAGTGAAAATTAACTGACCTGTGCAGTCTGTTATTACAGGAACAGCACGTACTAAAGCGAACATTAAATGTTTTTTTGCAGTCGTAAAGAGATGAATATCGAAACAACGAGTGAACAATGTTTTCAACCGTTTTCCAACTGCTAACATTTATTACCCTCTTCTTCCTCCGTCAAAATGCAGACTGGATTCAAAAGGTTTGTTTCTAATTTTAACTTAAATAAACTAAAAACAAAACCTCTTCTGAACAGTTTTCTGTGATTTCAGACTCATAATTTCAAGAGACGATACTAGGGGTATGGTCATAATCAAAATTCACAATTTAACGAAATTTTTCCAAAAATTTAATGCGATCAAAATGTCCCTTTTGTTTGCATTAACGATTGAAATCCTTCCGTTACGGGTTGTTTGTTAAGTTCTCAAAAGATAGATGCCTACTCGTCAATACATCTTTCAAACCATGGACCATTTCATCCTTCCTCCGGCAAATTGCCAAAGCATGCTACGACCTTGTTAGCTACCACAACTATAAGGATAACCATAAACAATAAGGACTACCGTCAACCGTACCCTTCGCTTTATATTTTCACAAAGTGCAGCAAAGCAACAGTCTACTCATTATATCGAGAAGAAAGAATTCCGAATAAAAAATCCTTAACTCCTTGACAAACTCGTGAGAATGGAATACCTCTACATCGTACATAGTCTTAATGAAAACTAGCGTGAAAGCATACGAATTTTCACTACTGTATAAACTGAAGATGCTAAAACATTTCTAATTTTGTCATTACTTTACATAAAATTCCCTGTCACAAAGTCAGATGTCATTACATTGGACGATGATTAAATGTTACACTGAATAAATGTGTGAAAATAAAGTGCTCAATACTGCTTATCCACTCATACATGAAAATTGTACATAAGTGTATGCTGATGTACTAAATTCCAGATTTACTGACTGTATTTATCTGTCCTCTGGGATCTCAACGAGATGAATATCTTATATTCTGAACATTGTGGAATAGCAATCAGCATGTTTTTAAGTTGAGACATTTGCCAAAAATATACTTCCCGACGCTGAATACACCAGTAAGTATTTCAGCCCACCAAAGCAGAATACTGTATTTTTTTCTTGTTTCGAAATCAAACATCTGAAATGAGTTAAAGAGCGGCGAGGAGGCATTAGGGGACAAGAAACAATGCGAAGAGCCGTGAAGAAGTCAAAAGTTAAGGAATTTTAAGGATTAGGGCGGAAGCAAAGTAGTCAGTTAGTTAACATGCATAATACGACGAGCTTATAATCAAAGAGAAGATATGTCTGTCGCCCTACCTGTCAAAGTCGGTGAGTCGTGAAGAATCTCGAAATCCTTTGGCGAACGGGTTGCTGTCTATCTTTAGCTTCGTTATCTGTGGATAAAAAGACAACATTGGGTTCCAGTAATTAGCGCTCAGAACAACTCTTTCTTTTAATTAAAACTAAACCAAGACTCCCATGCATCTTATTGTACTCATGGGGAACGAGTAATCGCACCGTTTTTCTTCTCAATGTGTGCTTTTAAGGTACCATCGGGTATTTGCTGATTTCGCAATTTACTATTTTACTCATACGCATCATAGCAGCATACTTTTTCATGACAAACTCTCTTGTGTTTAAACACTCAGATCTCACATTTGCCTAATTCTTTCAAGATGGGAATATAACATGGACCAAAACCCATAAACCCTTTCGCGATTTCGTACGGTGATGAGAAGACAAGTTGTCTCTGAAACGCCATGGGTGGCCTAAATTAGTATGGACAGATGAATTAAACACTTGAGATTTTGTTATAATGAAATTAGAGAGCAATGTAAGGTCTGCCTACGGAGCTTTAAAATTAAAACAGATCTCATATCCTCATTTGTTCGTGCACTCAATTACCACCAATACTTCTTCACGGTTGATTTACACAATTTTCCCGAGCCCTCTTTTTATTAAAGAGAACATAAATTCACCCTACGCTTGAACATAATTAGCCCAGGTCAGCCGTACCGTAGGGTTTTACAATGCAATTTACAATTATGAGTTGTCCTTCTTTGAATTAAACCGTGACTGTGTTAAAGAATTAAAATACCGTTGACTCTTCTTACCTAAAGTTTTAGGGTACTTACTCAATAAACTTTATAATATTTGTGATGTTAAAGTATGAAACGACTACTAACTATGCTACAGTACACAGAATATATCATGCTTAAAATAAGCCCTTTATTTGTAAATAAGGCATTTCATGTGCTTAATTGTATGGCATAAACCGATAACCAATACTAATGAAATTTGTTTTTATGGTTTTATGATTTCTAACTTTCATTTTATTGTTCAGTCATCGATCCGCTAGCAGTCAAAACATTGCGGTATATAGTCAATGCAAATATCACTTCCGTCACCGAAAAGTATACGATGACAGGATAATAATGGTTAGATGGAAAATAGTATGAAATCTCTTTTAGTTTACAAGGCATTTTTCAAAAACCCCAACATATTTATTAGGTGTTGGCTGACTGACTATTGAGCCTTAGCATATGCACTTCTTCATGGGTAGTAAACTCTTATGCATATCATGGCTAAGTGCTAGGGCATTTTTATTGCTGGTCTTTAATAGTTAATTTTATGAAGGGATAGCCTTCAACTCTGATAATACAATATAGGGTTTATTGTTTCCTAAATACAGCCTTTTATTTCATCAATTCATTTCCAGTTTGGATCAAGCATACGAAAATTCTACTAATAAAATTAATAGTCAATCAGTCATCATGCTTCTGTTTAAAAAAATCAATTTCAAATCAAGTACAACGCAATACATACTAGACGTTCCTTCATTTCGTAAACTTTTTGTCTTCCTTTACCATTTTGTTTCTAATTCCAAAATTAAACTTACCAACTGGTTTTGATAAGCTGTTACAGCAGTGAACACTGTTTCAGGAAAGATGTAAGTTCGAAACTGCTCGGATTCCAAATCGATACTAGAATTGCCAGGAACTATTCCCTCTCTCCATTTCACTAGATGAATTCTCGGCTGATAACGATGCATCGAGTTGAGAACAATCTGAAAACATTCAATGGAAACATAATATTATTTATATCATTCTTATCATTTCTTTTATCATCAACTTTTCGTTTACAATATGCAGACCAGCGTGTTTTATGCCTAATTGCTACAAAATATTATGATGTATGGAAGTTACAGTATTATATGAACTTGAATTAAACCTACCTAGGTTCGCAATTCTAGCTTTTATTCAAGTCCTAATTATGATACAATTTCCGATTATTCCTTTTGGTTTATAAATCGCAATGTCACTAGTATTACCCAACATCAAAATGGTTTTTTTTGCTGCATTTGTATTAACTTTCTGCAGAAGTAAGAAAGAAAAGCTCTCAGCAAAGATTATTGTTCGGCCCTCGTAACAAAATTCATCTTATGCACCATGAAATAATATAGGATTAGAATTAGTCCCGATCAACCTAGACTGATTTATTTTCACGACTCAACCAAAGAGTCCACCAACATTTGCCACAATCCAATGGCACTACAAAATTGTAATACATAAAAGATTTGTTCATTCTCTAATCTAATACAACAAGCCAGTGGTGGTAGCGACCACCCAAGCAATAGTAGAACAAGTGTCCAAGGGTAAGTTATTGCAAGTTCTGAAAATAAGAGCCAACTTTACAGCATGGTGCTATCTTATCATAAACCTGAATCACTGGGAATCGCTCGTTGAGCTGAAGCTGAAAGCTTAACATTATAATAGGACTGCTCTACCTTCCTTCCACTATCATATCAACTATCGTCATCGTTATTATTTGTGAAAGGGAACAATTTATACAAACTGCATGAACACCTTCAGTCATCAGCAGCCGAGGAAGACAAGCACGTAATGACAATAATAGTTTCCTACTCTACTCGGGAATAAAATAAATTCTGATAAATACTGCATCGCGTTTGGGCCCGTACACCGTACAACCGGCCAGCTTCCTATTCCCTGTAAAGCAGATAGGAGAAAGCATTAAAACCACATGTTATATATAATCTTACCACATACATAACCCCATCGAACAGTACAACAGCAGATAGGATTAAAGAGACAAAAAACTTGCTACGCTGGCTCATAATCGGATGCATTATCGTTGAAAGTGTATTTTTTCGAACCGATGGGCTACCACAATGCATATAACAACGCAAGTCAGATAAAGGCATTATGAACAGAGTTGCAGTGAAATGACATAAGAAAATTATCCTGAGCATACAAAGAACAACCAAGCCTTCTTCTAAAGATCTTGGAATTAGTATATATAGAAAGCTTGGTTGGAGCTGGATACGACAAACGAACTGGCTGGTTACATCAGGTCTGTCAGATGTTACACGAAGGAACTTTCAAGCAGCGTCTACTAGTTAATTTATACCATGTTCTCTCTTACGACTTTGTAATCCTACTGAAGACATTTATAGAGGTGTTTGGAATGCTATCCTAACAAGTCATGATTGATCATCTTCATTGTAATCCACTGATTCTCACTAGATAAGACATCAACTCTGAGATCAACAGACAGCTATCTTGGGCATTTACTTTACTTTACTTATGTGGATAGCATTAACTTAGCTTTACAAATTGAAAAAGTAAATTTGTGATTCATTTGATCTAGATTTACACTACCTATGGAGGCGTAATGTATACAAAAAATCATGTACAAAGTGAACCTGCCTTATAACTTTTTATGGTTACTCAAATCATAATAAGCAGTAAAGTCACATGATTGTCTTCTATTTGTAATAGTATATATTCTTTAGGAGAATCATCACATCATTTACCTAAATAAACTATTCAAAGGCAACCTGACAGACATGTCTGATTAATTTGCCTAGCTTCCAACGTTCAACTTGCTTTTATGCAAATATCCACCAGAGATTACTGTAGCTGCTTAAAAATTAGTAATCATGAAATCAATCAGCATGTCATACGATAGGGTTTAAGTTGTGGTAGTAAGTAGATGTTAAAGCAACTGCCGCATTTTGTTGTTATAACAAGTTGACTACAACTTTATTTTACAAATTAAAATAGGCTGGCTTTTGCTAGTAAACATAAAATGGGCAGAGTTATTAACTCATTTACGCTTATCTAGAATAATGTACAGCAAAATTTCATAGAATACCTATCGTTAACGTTTATTTATTGTCAGATTTGTTGTATTGCGTAGAATAATAGAGAAGTAATGCTTGCATTAAACTTACATGCCCATGTTTATCCATCTCATTATTGGTAAGTTTGACTTTTTCAAAGGAGACAACTTGCTTTCTCAACTGTTCCCCCGTAAATGGAGAGTCAGGATGAACATACAGTCTAGCTGGGGCTGGTGGATCGGCTTTCCCAGCAACAAGCCAGGATGAGCGATGATAAGCATAGCGGTAGCGCTTGTTATCCACAGGAACGATGTCCAACAAAACGGCATATCTTTGGTCTGGATTCAACCCGGTAAAAGATATCCTTACGGTTGGAAACATCCGTCTGCAACAATTGGAAGAAAAACAGGAAATTAAATTAAGATTGAGATTACGTCGGCCTTCTTAAACTAAAAGACGTCAAATGAATAAATCTACCACACGCCTGGAGTACTTGTGAGGCTTCCATCCCGTTGGATGCAGCCCACTTGTCTACTTAGCGTAATTAATAATACATACCTACTAGTACTGTATTATTGAGAAGGAGTTTTGTTGAAGTCATGCTGGAATAAGAGAGCTAATTTGACAAGGCAAATTGTTTTATGATGATTCAGCAATAATTGACAATAATCTCTGTTTCGGTGGTTCACCACATACAACAGTACGTATATACCCCCTCAAGGGGTATTGTAGTCGATAATTTTTACAATCAGAATCCAACAGTCATTCATTACCGCTTTTGTTACCAATAAGCTCGTTTTATGTACATTCATTGAATTAAAAACTTTAGCTCACAACTCTACTTAACGGAAATACTTATAAAGCTCGTTTTAAGCCGTTCTATAGCCATTAAATAAAATATCGCAGCATATTTGTTATTGTAGCAGCTTTTTGTTTTCATATGAATTCATGCTTTACAAGCAATTTGTAAAAATACTGTAAATGTAAAAAGCTACTTTCGTTAGGAGTAAGGAAAGATCTACTGAGCCTTTAAAGTCTGTGGTGGTGAGACAAAATCATGCATTATACTTTCAAGTTCCTTTCCTATCAGCCTTTTACAAGTTTACTTTAGGTTAGGTTGAGGTTCACAACCCAAAACTTCCTTACCCAACTGTACTGAAGGTACATTAGTAAGCAACATAACCCTGGGTTTATTTATCGTTACGATCGAACATGTAAAGGAGAGGATCGGATTGGGAAACGATAAGCCCTTTTCCAAATATAAAAGTCAAGGCAATTTTTATATTTTTCAATTGTCTCCTTTTAGTGAGCTGATTTCGATTACCATGACCGTGGTGGGACAAACTGCTCTGGACCATTGCTTTTGAAATTAATGGACTGTCAACCTCCTCCCTTGTTTTCACTACTACCTTTTGAAACCTCTGTGGGCTTTGAGAGTTGATTCATTCAAGTGGGTATGTTTACATCTTTTCTATGAAAAGGGCGTTCTGTTATGTATTATATGCTCAAGTAGCACAACTCCTGACAAGGGATAGTGAACGGTACAGAAAATCGAAGCCCTGAGGAGCCCTACGTTCTAGCTTCTTCTATATTTACAAAAAAAAATCTTCATGGAAAAGAGTCAAACCTCATCTGATTTCAAATCTATAATTTTCTCACTTTAAAATATCAACCTACATCCTTTATGGTACAATTTTAGCACCATTAAAAGTGTCTGATTACAGAGTAATTTCAATTTTTGATTTCTAAACTTGATATCTCCTACAGCAGTTCGCCATGGCATAGGGAAAATCCTGTTATTATATTCGGTCTTTTACCCATAGGCCTTCCAATTACCACTACCATTTTAAACCATTCTTATAGAAGATAAATTAATCTTCTGAATTTATAATGAATGAAAAAGGGAACCCAACTCCGGATACGGAAACGCCATTAGGACAAGAAGTCCATTTTTTGAGTTTATAGAGCAAAAAAGATCAATTACCAACATTTTTTTATTCCTGACAACTACCAAGTTTAAAATGGTTAAATGCTATTTTTTAGGAGCACATATACTACACCCAGAACAAATACATTTGAAACAAAGTTTCGCTGCAGCTCAAGTAAACAATATTAACTTTAATAAGCTTGCACTTCATCCTCCCAATTTAACCACAGATTAAGAGGAAACTTCCCCATTAATTTTCCCTACCTCGTTGGTCTCAACGGTTAAGTGTGCATAATCGCCACTTTTGCGATTACACATATCATATCTGCTCATAAACAGAATCTTGCACATATCTTTTTCCCCCCATTAAACATTCTTCCGTTGTTACTCCGACCTTTGAAAGCGAATGACCTTAAATCTTTTCATTTACGGATAATAAAACTTAAACAAGCTTTGGAGATAATTTTACTGTATTTGCATCTAAGCACTGCTTATAAATTTCAAAAACAACGAAGCCACAAAGTTCACATGATTAAAAATAGATAGATACTTTTCCCCCGGAATAATTGTATTGTTTAAAACCGTAGTTCCTTTTGAAGAATAAAAGTAGTTTAATTGTTTATAAAAAGTTGCTGATATTTATATTACATATCTTGGACGAAAAATAATACAACAGTAGTATGCCTATCTTCCACTACATTCATGAAGAAATGTAACCTTGCAGATATTATAATAATAACATATATTGGTACTTTTTACTGGGGTAAAAATGAACGTAGTGTAATAATGATGATGACTATGAATGAACAGTAAGTAAAGGAATATCTGTTTCCCTCAACTGTAGTTCTGAATAATTATAGTAATTAGTGTCCATCTCCCAGCCAATTTTATGAGTAATTGCGAAAACAAAAACTTGGCCCATCTTAAAAGTATTGTTAATATATATCAAGCATTTAAATCTGCTAAAAACCACGCCGCTTTGCTTATTTAACGCAAGATTGTTTGAGATTGTTTAATTTTCATAAGCGATGATGAGATAAAAGTTTCACCAATAAATCGTGGAGTCAAGTAATGCACTGGTTTCTGTTTCTTACAACAATTGCACGCATGCAACCCAATTGTCTAACATAATTGTTTTAGAAATATCCATCAGTGCATAATTGATACATAGAAAGAATGGAGCTACATGTCCGGAATAATAAATCAAGCTGACCCATGACCCTCGAGAACCTATCAAACACCACATGATAACTATTGAATATCATCAATTTCATCAAACACGCATTCATCGAGTTTCCTTTTGAGGGGTGTAAAAGTAATGAAAGGAATTTATTCCTTAAATTATATTTGACTCGGTCCATTTTGTAGTAACGTAGTTGCCTGTCTACATTTTTACCTGGCTCAGGTTAAAACTGGCGAGTGGCCGCAAAAGGTTCGATCTAGTGCTTAAGCCTTTGAAACTAAACGATATTAAACCGACTTCATAAGCGTTAATTATAAGAACCTCCATGAAGATTTACAAGAATCATTTGCCGAACCATCTGACACTTAAATGGACAAGCAGATACATTGGAAGATGAACCAATTATCAGAAACTAACGTGCACGAAATTAAAATATGATTTTATTTGCCAATTCTATCTTAATTTTTTATCTTTTGATAGTAGTTTCCTGTCACAGTTATTAGCAACCATATAACAGAAATTTGATGGAATGGATACTTTCTGAAAGTTGCAGTCTTGGAATATCATTAAACGAGGATGGGCAAAGATACGTGTGTTATGCTATGATATGCTAGCCATATGTAACCCGTCAACTCATCTCAAGTTATGTTAGTTGGACTTCATCCCTTGGCTTTCTTGGTGGTGGGTCTGGCTCCGGGTAATGTAATGTGTGATCTTGTAATACGAGTCACAAGGACCCAACACAACTACGCTTGGAATCCAGTGGAATCTTTAATCATTACTTTTTCCATCCTCAAGTTTTTTTTGCCAAGAAAAAAACTTTCTGAAATGTCTACTCATTTTGAGGAATATCTACTCGCCATGCATTTGCCTAATTACTGGAGTTTTTATTGGAAAAGGAACTGGTTGCTCCCTGCCTGTCTGCTTTAGTAAGAATATAGGTTGGCGTGCCCGGTTGGGCTCTAAGTCCTAATCCAGAATCTCGTCTGGCTTGGCTTAAGACCTTCTGTGAGAAAAGTTCCATAAACTCGACACCAACAGCAGCGATATAATTCAATGGTATACTTCTTTATATTACTTGACTTCCCCTTCTGAACCTAAAAAATTAGGTGGGTAGTAATTATATCTTGGTACAATCAGATAAAGTTAAGTTTAAAATAATTTTTCTCCCTCTAATCGGACCACAAATCAACCCCGTACTTAAACTTTCCTGATAAGAATATCGAATCATAATTAAAAATCCTGTCCTCATCAAGGAGAATTATTGTCCCAGTTCGAACTATCGAAATATTGATGAATGAAAGATATGCCTGTCTTGAGTTTTTAAATACCATGACTGAAGATAGACCCATGAATTAACTACATTTAAACTGTTGTTAAACTACATTTACTTAGGTTTAAGTCTGTTGATATGAACGGTTCAGTGATGAGAGAACTGATTAAATGCAAGCTGTTGCTGACATGAATCCTAAGGTCCACAGCATGACCGTGTAGTAGTAGTTTAACTGTTCTCAACTTTATTATTTAGTTATCTCATTTTAACTGACATAAATAACTATTTTTCACTAACTACTGGGAATGGAAATCAGAAAAGCTTCAAAATTCATGACAAGGCAGCAAAAGCAAGCGTATTAATAAAGCTTTGAACTAGAATAAATCAGTAAGTTATATGGATTTTAACGAGTTAGAGGTTAGAGGTTCAAAATACTGTCATCTTAAATTATCTTATCATAGCCCCTTCAGCGCTTCATCAACTGCCAGAGTTTTCTTATCCAGTAGATAAATCATTGGAAATGTGAATAAACTTGTTTTCTTGCGCTGAAAACATTTATACTCTCACATCTTATCTTGTGTGAAACTGATAATGCTAGTGAATGATATTGAGTTTCTCAAGAAATTAAACGGCCGGGAGTAATAGTTAAAATGTTTAGCGAATTTTTAGTAAGAGTGCTAAAATTTCATTGGATGGTTGTTTGCAAATGGCAATTGTATGATCAAAATAAAGTTAACTTCGATATGGTCAAGTATTTTTACTACTACCCGCGTTCAAGCATCCACCCACATCTGTCTACCTGGCTTTCTACTGTAGGTAAAAGTAGTATTATTTCAACTTACAAAATTATAACACAATAACAATAAAGTCTTCCTCATCCTATAAACTGAGTAATGAATGACTAATGTAAGTGTCACTCACAGGCTCATTCATAAATCCTACCTTCACAATCTCTCTATCGTTGTCAGTATGACGAACATATAAGACCAGCCGCTCGACTCCTGCCCTTTCATGCCTAGTACTTTTTCACCAGTATAAAATTATCATACCTTATATCCAACTTACTTAGTAAAATGTCACAGGAAATGGCAAATGGAAACGACGTAGACTTTGTCTATTTTTCGTGGCCATGTTATAAACCGATTTCCACAGCCACCACCACCGAGTAAGATTTAATGACATGTGGACAGTGAGAATATTAACTGCCATATGTCACTTTACTCTTTACTTTACCCTGTTAATAAATATATCTCACACTGTTTTACGCCAACCCGATTGTAACCAGACAGGCTTCAACATAAGCGAGAGCTGCTTTATTACTATCCGTTGCTTTGCTAGTCGATAATAACATTATCTTCCAAACTGCTAACTACGTTTTACTAAGCTCCAGCTACCTTTGTTTCAATAAAAATCAATGCATAATGATAAACTAGCCTAAAGTTGTTGTGTTAAGCTAATAAATTGTTCCGATACATGAATTTACTTTCCCCAATGAGCAAGTAGAAACAATACAAACTTAAGAATCCCCTCTTCCTTCATTCCTTTAGGTCTTTTCCATCATGTTTATCTTTATGCAGCTACAATGAAAAAGCTCAAACAATCATGAAAGAGGGAGTGGAAGCGTTGGCAAGTAATATGTCAGAAGTTAAATGCTATTTATGATTCTCTGCGGTTCATGCGATTGAAGTTGTTGCTCATTATTATCAAAACTGTTACCACTAGTGGTAGTATGTAATAGTAGTACTACCTACTACTATAACTTTCTGTTCCACAGTGCCCAATCGGCCAATGAAAATTTACTACTACGATAAGAATGAAATGAAAACAGGTCTGAGATTGTAAAACTACAAAGGATGCATGAAGGCGTTGGCAACTTGTTCTCTTGTCATTACGTTTTACAAAAATCATGACAAGTGTAGCATTGCCTGTTAAGTAATATAGGGCTGCATTGATATTTTTGATTGATACCGTCAAGCCAACTCAGTGGTTGGGTCAAGACCTCATGCAATCAGCAATTGTAGGGAAAATTGTTACTCATGGATTAAATCTGCTTGTAGAAGGACAAGGAGAGAGGAGGACCACACGGGAAGTCAAAGTGGGAACAAACTGGTGTGCTAAACCGGTGGGGAAATACGATGGCTAAATTTTATTTTATATGCATCGAAAGAAGTAAAAAGGCACATGGATTGGAGTGAAGAATCGACAAGAAGAATAAAAAGGAGGTTTTTGGTTTGAAAGGGGGTAATAATCAACTTTCTGGTGGTTTGGCGTTGTTGTTGGCATGATATTTGTGTTGTTAGTTATCCTGCTTGTTGTTGGATAAGGGATTTGAAGCCCTAATGAATATCACTTGACAAGTCGGGTGTAGAAGAGAGGACAGAAATGGTCACGCAAACACATCATCAACATAAAATCATAAGTCAGCATCAACTTTCAAGCATAGCATAGCATTGCTAACATTTAAGGGCGAAAACCTACTATTTCATTTGATAACAGTTGTTGATTCTTACGGCTTTTTAGACGAGCTAGAGCCAAAAACTTGATAATATTACAGCTTTTGTTGTGTGTACCACATACTTAAATCGCACGATACGAGAATGAGATAAAGAATAAGTTATTTACTCAAAGTAATTTCATTTTCATTTACAGTGCGGGTTCAAGTATTTGTTTTAGCAGGTAATAACTGGAAATCTTATTCGTTCAGCAGTTAGTTAGGGGTAATATTGCTAGTTTAACACATTTGTAGTTTATTAGCTTTTATTTCCCTTTGGGAAACGATCTTTTGATCGTGGCTGAAATATTTAGTAATACTCATACTAATTGCTTGACCTTTCATTTGATTCAATACATTGTAAAGAAATTTGCTTTATCGAAATAAATTTTTCTGCTGCTGAAAATTATTGTATTCCTGCTCCTTTTATTAAAATTTACATCCTTCTATCACCTTCCTAGGACTGGGGGCTATATGTTTAATAAATTGGATGTGCTATTTAGTCAATAAATAAAAGTCTTCGACATTACTTGACATAAGAGGAAACAACTACTAATTTGCAAAGTAGAGGCCCGGCAGGTATTTTCTTTGATTCACTTCTTTCTTACACAAAGTAAGTAAAGCAATTCAAATAAAAACTATTGTCAATCTCTGAATAAGTTTATCCAATTGAAGAAGTAGTGTGGTAGTAGACCGAAGAGTATGTAATATACTAATGAGTTACATACACTACCCCAGGGTTTACTCTCGTTTAGCTAGCGGTGTACTTTTCTAATTTATCTGAAGTAAAGAATCAATAAATGAGTTATCGTGTACCTAGACACTGATGGTTAATAATGAACCAAATCAATAATACTTTACAAAAAGCAAGACTTCATCTCATCCACCAACAAAAGTATAATATTCTTCGACCATCAACCATGACCATAAATGGCTTCTTCGTAGAGGCATCCACATACCTATTTGCAGACACTTTAACACCTCTACTCTTTCATAAAGGGTGCCGGTGGCTGTTCTTGTTTATACTATTATTATTACTTTTGTCGTTATATTTACTCACATGCAGACATTTACTACACATATGCAGCGACATAAGCCAAGTTTTTATGCCGCAAACAAGTGAGAAACATGTGAATTGCGTTTAAATACTTGTTAAACAATAAAACAACAACGTTAGCGCGGAGAAACATTGTAAACAAGAACAAGGTAAAGTCACAACTGCCTAATACGCTAAAAGGATAATATAAAATGCATGGTAAAGATAAGGTAAAAACTTCATTAATGGGGTTCCCATCACTTGTACCACCACCGACAAATAGAAGCAAAAGGGGGTGACAGCTGAAAAATTAGATTTATAGCTAGCTCTTCCACCCTGTAGCACAAATTTTTCTGTGTATTAATTCTGCTTCTCTTTATAATGCTCTCTTAATAATCTCTACGTTAGAATTTACACGTCGAACATTATTGCTAAAGTTTGCAAAATGAGAAATACTCTCTGACTAACACAATAACTACATAATTTCCAAAAGGGAAATGGAGAGACAATAAAACTCTTTTTATTACTTGCTCAACTTTCAGTAAACAAGGTATGAAGTTAAAATATGTTGCTCCTGTCGGATATTATTCGGCTACTCAGATGCCTATCTGAGGCAAATTCACAGAAGAGCAAAAAGATAGGTAGCATAACTTCCTTTCTAGCTTGACTTTTTACTGCCAGTGAAAAAATCCCAACTCTGACCACCTTACCAACTCTACCAAAAAATATGCCTATGCATTGCATTTCTAGTCCAAGTTGGAAAAAGGTATTACATAAGGTTCATGGGATCGACTTGTAAATGCATAAAATCAACCAATTATATCAGTTCCCCGAGTCCGAGGCTAACGATCAGTTGGACACTAATGTTAAGGAGAGATTTGACTGGTTCACTTTTAATGTAATACAAGAAGTTTCCCTAAACATGATGATCCTAGAGATTCAAGGTTGAAAGTTACGGGTGACTGATACAACACTACAAGGCACAGGTGTCAAAAGTCTCGTAACAAAAAGATTTTCCTCGCCCCGTTATATCTCTCTGTATAAGCTAAATAATTTACGCAGGCATGGATCATTACTGACTGCGACTGTAGCTCTGCTTTCCACATAGGATAAAGTTTATGTGGGTGGTAATAAAATTCAATTAGGAGTCTTAGTGTCAAGGCGAATGGAAATCTCCTTGCTAACACATATCTAATTAATTGTGTTGATATTATCGTGGCAAGTAGAAATAGGAATGTTAGGAAAATCTTTCACCATGAAACCATCTCGCTAACGAACACTGGCTTATCTACTTTTATGAGATACGGAGCTTCCTGGAGTTCTCGCATTTAGCTCCACTATCAGCAGCAGCCTCGTGTAATGCGCTTAGATGGTTAAAAAATACACGTTTCTTTGCATGTAAATACCTATAGACATACTGATAAATATAATGAGAGAGATATGCATGAAACAAGGGCAAATCATTGAACTTAATCTCATTTAAGATTTTCCTACCAACTTCTTTTCATTAATTCCTGCCAGCAATAATTCTAGCCTAGGCAGGCTTGTCAGGTTGTCAAAAAGTCTTATCAAATCAACCACTGAAGAGTATACTTGGAAAACGTAGAATATTATAACATAGGTAACTCCGCGGCCGATGAAAAAGTTTTAATGAATAGACGTTAAAACCCGATTATAAGTCATCACTAGGTGCTGCGGAAAGGTTGATGTTTATTAAAAAGGGAAAAGTGCAACTGCAGAAGCTATCTTTCCAACTTCACAACTCAACGGTCTATCATTCTATCCCAAAAGGCCAGAAGATGCAGATAGACAGTTCGTTCTGCCCTAGCGTAGTTTGCTTTTACATATGACGGTGACGAGTAGTAAACTGGTTGCAGTTGCATGGGTAAACCAAGGGAGTAATTAGATTTTTTTTATGAACCTTGAATATTAATTTACTACATGGATCATACCGAGAGAAAGAGGAATGGTTTCGAAGTTGAAAAGTAGCCAACAAGCATTAAATCCCTTCATGATTATAGATTGAGGTTTTTTTTACAAGTTGTTTGTAAGACGACCTCAGACTACTACTCGGTACATAGCCCTGCACAAAGGATGCAGTTTCCAGCAAATAATATATTTTTTAAATATACTTTTAGCTCATATACATTATAGAAAAAGATTATTATTATTTTCAGTACCCGATTATTTATGATATGTAGAAACTGTGATAGTCTGAAAGTACAACGGTTAAAACCTCTCTATTTTACAGGGGGTTAAACGTTATGCATAAATTAACCAACCAAATGAAAAGCAGTGGACCCAGTCAGTTTGATTAACTCCAATCACCCGTCTGCGTGAAGTGCCAATTGTTTTTTTAAAGTTTTTCAAGGGTATTATATTTATTTATATCATTTGTATAATATATTATTACAAAGATCGGGTGCTCCTTTTGGGACTAGACTTGGAATGGGAAACTGCTCGGGTGTGAGAAACAGCTCTTGTTTCATTCTCCGACTATTCGGGTTGGATGCACATGCTGATGATGGGAGTGAGCCTTTTTTTGTAACTGGAATCAGATGAGACACTTTTAATATATTTTTATAGAAAGTCCCTCCAATCCACCTATGTCATAGTCACACTAGCAGACTGGTCGTGGTCGGGTCGGGTGAGATGCGGAAGGAGGTTGAAACCAGTACCGAAAAGTGGGGTTGACAAAAGTTGACTGGAGCCATGTTCCGGAACAACGATACCACTACTACTACTGAATTACATTCAGAATGAACAGTGTATATTTTTTAGATGAATAACATGTGAACTGCCTGCCTGCCTCCCTATGAATCTAATCTTTACGGATAATAATCTGATCTGATACCAATGTTGCTTGAGCCACGATTTTTCTGTACGTTCTAGGTTATATTTATTTGGTTTGGTGACCCCTTTGGGCTGTAAATTCTCACTCATACAAATATCTCAACATGTGTAATGTGTCAACTCCAATCAGTGGGTTTCAGCAAGGTTTCTTTGTTTTCATCTGAGGGACTCAAGTTAGGCAGGGTAGGGAACAGAGATTATATATTTAACAGACAATTATACATATTTCTGGATGACAGAAAGGTTACAAGACTTTTTACTCGATCCTTCTTTTTCAAGTCATAAAGATGCCTGGTTACTGGTTGTTGTTACCGCAGTGGTGAAATTAATGATGATTTTTATTGCTCAATCAAACATTGTTGAATACTGCTTTTTTACTTTTTGGGAATATGGGCAGAAAAAAACTAAGGTGGTGCGATTGAAAAGTAACTTATTACATACAATTTTACCACTGCTACTTATATAACTTACTTAAATAAGTGGGGTAGTGGTAATTTGAGTTTTTAATACGGGGAGTAGAATTTCCGTTGAAATAAAAGGTAGTTGATGATGATAGGATATGGACAGTCAGTAGTTTAGTTAGTTTTATGGGCTTGTTTAAGGCAGAAGAGGAGAATTAGGAAAGCAAGTATGTTAGCATGAGAAGAGATGTAACATTATGTATCTGCGTCAGGGTGTATTACACATGCATCATATCAGTTCCAGTAGTAGACAGGCGAGGTAATAAATTTTTATGCGTAAATTTATATCCATCTTCGCATCCTTTGGTAAAGGTGAAAAAACATTGAAGTGGGCACGACAAGGCTTTTGATTTTAAAATTACTTTGTTCTGCCTTGTTGAGCTAACCATGCAAAATATTAAGCAGGTTTCTTGCTCTTTACTCGTTCGTCAGTTTTATCATATACATGTTTACTGTTAATACATCAGCTCAAGCCGTCCAGTTGCCAACTAATCATACATCATACTAACTTTAGCTAACTCCTTTCTTAGCACGAATTAAAAGATACAAATACATAGTAATATTCCTCTAAACATATATAGAACTCGACAAAATATTTTCAAATGCTCAAAGCAACTTTTGGAGTGAGCGTCAAAGGTTTATGAATGGAATACGCGAAAGGTTTTGCAGCAGTTTATTTGAAACATAAAACATAAACTTCAATTAAATAGACTAGTTTTGCCATGTTTTTGGTCCGTTTTTTTATCTGTTCACGGTTTGATCTCAAGCCAGTGCAAACACGAAGTTTCATCCCAACTATCAATCACTACTGATGATGACCACTTCGGGGAACTGAAGACATTCAAAGTATCATGTTATGCGTACACTATTATTATTTGTATTGAGATATTCTTCGAACCATGTATTTTTTAGCCTGTCTAAGGCTTATGTAACCACGGTGGCCGTGTGTCCGTCTGTCAGTGTGTCCGTCTGTTGGCACGAT
>JAQFZX010000089.1:0-99868 GCA_034682405.1 Hydroisotoma schaefferi
TAAAAAAATCATGGGCGTAAAGAGGATAACACCAAATTACTTAATACGATTAGAATGTAATAGGAAAAGATTAGACACAGTAATTTTTCAAAGACAACTAATCTTTTGGGTAAAGATTCTAGCGATGGAATCTCATAGATTTCCAAAAATATGCTACGAAAGATTAGTTAAGCTAGATGAACTAAATGGGTACAAGCCAGACAAATATAACTGGGTATACTATCTGAGAACAAAGCTTGAATCAATGGGCTATAGTAATATATGGATAAGCCAAGATATTAATACTATAATAGAATCATTAAGTGATATTCTGGTAAGAAGCTTAGACATTAGTAAGCAAATGGATGTTGGTAGGGTAAATGAGTCAACTAAGTTTAATTACTATAATGGTATACATAAAAGTGATGAAGGTATTGCTCAGTATATTCTGTTAAACATGCCGCACTATAAAATGAAAACTTTAGCTCAAGCTAGACTTTGTAATAGCAGTCTATGCTATGAAGATTACTGGCATAATTTTGACAACGACGAAGATAGTGAAAATGTTTGCACCTTATGCAATCTAAAAGCTCCAGAATCATTTAACCATTTTTTATTGGAATGTCTAGTGTTCAGAGGAGAGCGAAGAAAGTACGGGTTTGATAAGTGTAATTCTCTAAAAGTTATGCTAGCCTGTAGCACTGCGGAAACCTGCAGCAAATTATACAATTATTTAGCTGAATGTTTAAGGCTAAGAAAACTAATATTAGAAGAATGGGAATAGGATAAGATAGCATGTAAACTAGAAATAATTAAATTAAGATAAGGTATTAGCTAAGTTTGTATTTAAAAATAAGAGAATCTTTTGTAAAGCATATTAATATGTACACTCCATGGGCGAGTTCGCCTATTTATGAGTTAAATAAATCATCATTCATTCATTCATTCATGTAGCCACGCTGTCCGTCCGTCTGTCTATAAACTCGATAACTCGAGAAATAATGATACCACTGGGTTAAAATTTTGCATAGGCGGTCGTGAAGGGGACACTTTATCATAGGTTAAGCTCGTAAACCAGCCCGATCGGACCACCCAGCGACCAGTGAGGGCCAAAATGACCCCAACTGGCCTGAAATTTCGAAAAAATGTGTGCTTCTACTTTTGTTCAAAAGTAACAAATAACCGATTATTTTTGCTAAAAGCCAAAGTTTTAGGTACCCGGTGGGATCAAATGGACCCGATCGATCGGATGAAAATTTTCAAAAAAATTAATCTACCTTTGTTGAAAAGTAACAAATAACCGATTAATTTTGGTGAAATAGTTTTCGGACCCGTGGGGGTCAGATGGACCTGACAGGACGAAAAATTTCCAAAAAATTGTTGCTCTACTTTTGTTTGAAAGAAATAAAAAACCGATCATTTTTGGTAAAATCGAAAGTTTTAGGCACGCCCGTGGGGGTCAAAAGGAACCAATTGGGTGCAAAATTTCCAAAAATGTTTCCTGTACTTTTGATTGAAAGTAAGATTATTTTTTACAAAATCGAAAGTTTTAGCTACCCGTGGGGGTAAAAAGACCACCCCGGTGGTGACCGGTGTCAGATTTACTAAAATACTCTTCTTGTACTTGTGATCAAAAGCAACAAATAACGGAATACTCTTGGTAAAATCGAAGTTTTAGCCCCCCAGTTGGGTTCAAAAATACTACATAGCATCCAAAAAGCAATGGGTGGTAATGGCAACCTAAGAAAAGAAGAAGAGAGGACCGGGGTGTGGGGGCTCGGCCCCCACATAAAATAAAGCGGCTGACATCAGTAAACGTATGCAGCCAAACGTTGTTTTTTGTAAAGGTTTTTAGTTTAACGATTAATGGATGAATAAGTCAACCACTGTATGCGAACACGTACCCACAAGGCACAACGGCCAGTGCACAGTGCAGCGGTTATATTGGTAATACAATTGACTGGGCTCACATAGCTGCTTGGAGGCGGTTTTTTTTTATTCAAAAGGGGCAGTGTTTGCAATGTCTTTTGATTGTTTTTTAAAACTGTATACGGGTTATGAAATTAGCCAGGGTCTTGCCTTGAAATCCCGTTGTAACAATTAATACTTCAGAAGAGAATCAGAGACGAAAAGACTATTGGGCAGTTAAACGGCCTTTGTAGGGTAATTAATGTAATTATTGCATGAATGACGAATTATGGACAAGCCTTGTTGAATGGCATACGTGCATGTGTGCAATTCAATATTGCGCTGTGGTATGGTTAAGCTCTTTTGTACCTGTAAGAACGTTTTTAAGGATGCACGTCTAATTAATTGTTGCAAATCGGTACCGATTACCATGCAAAGAATTTAAAACAATTGATTACATCACATCCATAAAAGAGTAAACATTTAACCAATTTAGCATTAGCTTTGGAAACTGCGTAGATCTCCGTTTCAATGAAATAAAACGCCAAACCGCAACAATCGGAAATAAATCATAGTAAACAACACCAAACCAAAAACATGTGCTAGTCATTTTCTAACTCAACTCAGGTCACTAACATAATTATAAAAATATCGTCCAAATGGGGAACGTTCAGCCTTAAATACCCCATTTAACGTCTCATCACACGAAAATTTCATCAGAAGTCTACAAATCCGTCTAAAGCCATTGTAAATTAAATTCAATGACAATTGCCTGAAATAAATAGCTCGATCATTAAGCACCTAATGGGAATGTGTCGTGATGACTAACAAGCTTAATTAAACTTAGCTGCAGGATTTTTTGCGGCACAAATTAAATAACAAAAAGACAAACTACAAGTCATTAACTTGATAATCTAAGAGTTTATCTCTCTTTCAGAGGTCAGCCGTCCTTTTGAAGTATTTAATTTGATTTGAGACCCATTTCAGCAACTTAATCCATACTAAATCATCGTCTTTCAAAATCCTTCACTAATGAAGATAAATGACCTAGCAGATCGTACCGTCCGAAATCCGTGCGTCACAATATTATGAAGAAAAAATGCATTAGTATAGAACAGAACTATAACGATGTTGATTTCAATTTCAATCGATCAGTTTGATTTTAATCATCTGAAAAACTACAATGTTAAATTCAAAACCTCACTAATGTCTGCACTTTCAAAACGACTTTTAGACGCAGGCGAGGTCAAGGACGTCTACCCTTTCGTGAACCTTAAATGATCTGTGAATGCATTAACAACAACATGAATGACAGAATAAAGCTATGGAAATTGGATATCATGCTGGGTGCATGAATGCTACTATCAGTAAACCCATCTAAATCTATCAGTTAACTGCAATACCATCAACCCAACCAATTCTTAAAAATTGAATCAAATAGTATCTAACATCAATCAGCTCTGCTCAACGAAAATATCATAATCAAATATTTCACTTCACAGTGGTAAAGTAAGCCGGAGTGATTGTGAATCATTCTAAATTCTACGTGCCTTAGTAGAAGGTTACGACAGGAGCCGAGGAGCCGCAGTAAACCTTTATTTAAACTGGAACAAAACTAAACTGGCAAGTGCAAGTGCATCGGCATTTATCGGCATTGTGTTGAAGTAACCTTCCTCTGAAGGCTTTTACTGACTGATAGCTCCCAATGTTAAAGATAGATTATTCTTATTGTAAATCATTCCAATAGTACAAAACAAGATATAAAATTGTCAGTCTCAGTCTTTCAATTTATTAAAATGTCAATCAACGGGTGAAGTAATTATTCTGAAAAACTCATCAGATATGCAGCAAAATCGTGCTGTGACCGAAGCTTTTTCCAAATATCCTAGCAATTTTAGCATATAAAGTCGACGCCTCTGTAAGATACTTACTGTTCTTTTATACAATCGTTTACACCTTATACTTAATTTTTTAAATTATTTTAACTTTAGAAGTCCTTCATCCGAAGTATTGTAAACACTGTGATGTCAAAAACTGGAATATCGCAATCAGAGATCTTTTAAATTTACACTATCCGCAGCTTAACGAGACATATTCCTACTCCATACTTACAATACTTCACCGAAACTAACAAATCTATCACTATTAATTAGCCTCTGCGGCTGGACCTTTTTGAGAGTGCATACAACCTTAACCCTACCCTACTACAACGAAAGTAGAGTAATACAAAAAAATCCTTATGGGGTTCATAAAAGAAAAAGAAATGACATAATAAGAAGTCATGTTTCGTTTATTGTTAGAGCCTCTCCAAAGTTCAACGCCTAGTTGAAATTCTCGTTTCCATCCATTTCCAAGATAGCATGATTGCTAGATGTTAGTTAGCAAGGAAGCAAGTTCTTCGTCTTTTACTTCTGAAACTTTACTACATAAGGCATGCATGACATAAAATCTTCTGATAGTTGCATATTTGTTTCACCAGTGCAAAGAATCGGCACCAGCAATTTTCCCAGTCTTTAATAAAATTCAATGTAAACGCACTCGAGTAAAGAAATCTAGCAAAATATTTACACTGTCTGTTCTGCACAATTCCAATGGTACAACTTTAGTAAAAGTAGAATCACCAAAACAGGAATTAAATGAAATATTACTTGAAAGTCAGCTAACTTAACCGAAGTCACAACATTTTCAATTGGCCTGCCAATCGTACATTCCAAACACGACAGAACAACGACGAAGTAATACCAAGAGGCGGAAGTCCTCAGAAATTTGTTTAGCTTCATGAGTTTAAAAAACTGATTTTGAGTATAGGCAGACGTAGTAAATACGTTTTTTCCATGTCCAAAAGCTTTTGACTTCTAGGCTTCTATAGAATTCCCTATTGACAAGCATAACTGTTCATTCGACTCATCACAATTTTTTTCACTTAATACATCGTCAATAAAACTCAACTTTAGAGATTCATACACTTAAGTTCTACCGTTCCAAATATTAGAATCACTAAATGGATAAAACTACGCGTCATAAATCTGATTTCAATTATAGCAAACTGTTTTTGTTGTTTGTGGTGTGAGTGAGGTATGATCATTCTTCGGACCAGAATTGCAACTGCACTGATTACATACTAGTGAGACCAATTTATATTGTGAGTTGGTAAGACGTTAACATTGGAGTTGCTGAGCAAAACACTTTGGGGCTGCCCTCCAGCCACGAAGTCACCTAGAAGTGGAACTGCTGCGTAATGAGTTACAGCTGCATTAGCTTGCATTTGGTGCGGTTGCTGAAAAATTTCCACATGTTTATGTTTCTCTTAAACGTATGCATGGTCGGTTTAATTTTAAAACTGAATATAAAGCTTACGACAGTGCCAGCGGAAATCACTCCCATCATGGCTTGAGGCATCTCTACTAAAGTACTCATTCCATCAATGATGGAGCCGTTTATTTGCATCCCGTTTACCAAACCGTTCCCATTTTCTACCGTTGTCCATATCTTATCTGATGGTGCAGTGTTGTGCTGTCCGGGAGGAGGCTGCGGTGGTTGACCAGTGTATCGGAAGTAGGGATTTTTTAAGTCAAGAGTATTCGTTGCTTTCACTCCTTCAGACTCCATCTCGATCAGAACATCGTAGCTTTGTCTGCAAGAATTAACGTAACATAAGCCCTAGGTACTTTACTGAATCCAATTAATACAACCTAGTTAGTACACAGTTGAAAAGAGCAAGTACATGCGACACGCCCTCGACGATACCTTTTATTAGCTGCCAAAATAACCTTTCCGGTCATTATTTGTCCTTGTTTAACCAAGAGAGGATTTTCTACCAAGCATCTAACCTGAAAAGATAAAAATAAACGTATAGTTAAACATTTTTAATCTAAGACATTTTAGAGCTACTGCAGAAATTGTAAATAGTACCCAATATTACCTGATACCAATGAGTGAGAGGTTCTGTTGGAGCAGTTGATAACCAAACTGGAGTAGTTGAACCTTCAAATGCCACATCAAACCAAAATGCTAGTCCGTGAACAGTACCGGATTCCAGTATTGTGAATTCAAGCGGAATTTCAATTTTATGCAAATCGAATTCAGTAGCTTTGGTAAAATCTACTGTGTGCTTCACAGATTTTGCCAAACAAATTCGAATATCAAAAGTATCTACAACAGGTTGTCTAAAATACTCTTCTAAGGCCTGCTTCCGTAAACAGCTTAAATCCACTCCATGAAAGCAATTTTGTTGCCTGTTAACAATACTCCAACCGATTAATTTCTATCACATGTAAGGCTCCGATAAAACCCAACTGCATAATTACGTACCAAAAACTAGCTTTGTTACACTGTTCCATGTACAAAGCCTCGTCAGTGAATGGAGTAACATGAAGATCCCCCTGGCTTGGGTACATTTTACCTACGAAAAGCGTTTATTTTTAATTAAACTTCTCTGTTGTCAACACTAACCATTTGAATTTAAACATCTGAAAACGTACCTGTAGGCTTTAGCCACTTTTTAGCGTGGAGATACGTTTCTAACATTCTTTCGTTATACAGCATATAACCCATCGGCTCTGATATTATTGCGTCTACTTTTTCGGGTAGTTCAATTTCCTCTATTTTTCCAGGGACGACAATCAGTTTAGTACCTACTCCGTTAAATTGTGCTAACACCTAAAAGTGCATATCGTTTAGTTTACGTTCATCCAAAAGCTACTGTTCCGGTAAAATGATAACTTATTATATTTAATTACCTTAGCATGTACAGCCATACTAGACGCTTCGACTGCATACACTCGTTTAGCTCCCGCAGCCACAGCAAAAAATGATAGTATCCCTGACCCAGCTCCAACATCTAAAACAACTTTATCCTGAAAATCATTTAAGTTTGCTATAATTGCTTTATGGTAAGTTGCCGTTCGGATGTAATCCTGCATCATGTTTTGTTGTTGGGATAAATATCCGTAAAACTGAAAGGAAACAACGCATTCATCTTCAATTACGTCCACAAAGTTAATAAATATAACTTATATCAATCCAACTCACTTGGAAGTACTGCAAAGCGGAAGATTCTTCAGTTCGCACGGCAAACAAGGACGACTCGTTGCCTTTCAAGGCCTTACTAACTTGAACTTGAAAAGAGGCCGCATCTAAAAAGAAAAAACTTATTTCAATTAATTTAGATTTATTTATTTATTGGAAAAATATATAATTTTAAATTGTACATTACCGTTTTCATCCTTGAACTTAATTAAAATAGCCTCAGTCTCAGTAGATACAATGAAGCCCGTTCTTCCCACTTTCAATGGAGGGGCTGCTTTTTCAATTACATATTCGAATACTGCAGAAGGGCCACACTCTGCGTCCCCTTTAAAATGATAGATAACACATGAAATTAAATATTTCAAAATGGTAACCCACAGGAAATTAAATATTTTAAAATCGTAACCCACATGCAAATAAATATGTTAAAATGAACACACATGAAATTAAATATTTAAAAATGACAACACACATGAAATTAAATATTTAAAAATGACAACACACATGAAATTAAATATTTAAAAATGACAACACCAATAAAATTAATTAAAAATGATGAAACGAGTTAAATTCCCTATTTATTTTAAATAAAAAAGCATTCAACAATCCAAGTGATCTTACCTTGACCTGACTGACCTTTGTGGAAAGATATAGCCAAACCTTGAGGGTCATAATCCACCCTGAATCGCACCGGATGACGAAACCGTGGTTCATTCTTACCACTTTCATTTATTTTAAAAACAGTTGTGTTTTTGTATTCAGTCATCTTGTCTTCGATTTCAAAATTATAAATATTTTAATAAGCTACTTCGTTAAGTTCAATTTCTCCAACTTTTTGAATTTTCGTTTAACCAAAATTATTTTACTCAAAACCAAAACAAAACCCCCATTTCTTCATCTTCCTATTTCAATTTTAAAACCCGATATCTTTTTTTTTGTTAAATGAAGAGAAATCTTCGGAAAATACCGGAGAGAAAGGAAATATCCAAGATTAACACCGTTTTTTGCTTATCTTGTGATTTTGGTCAGCAGAAACCAATTTATAAAACGTCTTATCAAGATAAAACTGTTATTTTAGAAAGATCCCTTTCTTTGTTCAACGGATAAATAATAATCCGAACTTCAATTCATTCTTCCAGAAGAACTGTCCAGTCCAAGTCCAATCCAACCTTTGAATTTGAACTTGAGTAAAATTACTTGGAAGAAAAGTTTAACACTTAAAAAATTGCATAGTAATAATACAAAAAACTCTCAATTTTACCCTCGCACTTGTTTTTTTTATAATTATTGCAAAAAAGTGCAAAAAGTCCGTAAAAAGTGTTGATTTCTGGACTTGGAGTTGGGTAGAAAGTAGAGAGGAGAGAGGGTCAGGATGAGAAAGAAGTGTTTTTGAACCCGGCTACTCGTTTTTTACCAAATGACATTGTCTTGAAGTTGCATTAGATATTTCATGGAGAAGCTGGAAGTGAAACTGGGAATAGATGACGCTGCTACCACTTTTTACCCACTTTCTTACCACATTTTGTATATTTTATGCCGAAGGAACTTACGGGGGCTTGTGAGAAATACGGAGAAATAACTCTTAGAAATTTTAGTAGATTCAGGTGCGTGGAATTTGGTAGTTTGTTGGGTTTTTTTTTGGGGTAAATCCTTCTTTAATTTTGTTGAATGATTAAGGCTTGGATGGGCCAAGGTAGCGGACTTGAAGGAGGTTGGACTGCGAACTTGACCTTGACCTGGGAAATGAATGACCTATGACTTTGATTCTTTTATGCAGGAATTACTTTTGAAATCGGCGAGAAATGGAGGTGTTCAAAAGATCGGGAAAAGACATATAAATGTTTAGGCGATGAAATTCTGTAAAGCAAAGTGTATGAAATTGAAACTTTTGGAATTATTGTAAATGGCTTGGGCTGGGAAGCTTTGTCTTTCTTTATGGTTCGGGGGTTACATGGATTGTTATTTAATGGACTCTGGAACGGAAGAAAGTTGGCAGTTTTGTCCAGAATTGTGAAATTGAAATGGGAGGTAGATAGATGCGTGACTTTGATATCTGTTTGTATAATTTAAGGAACGAATCAAGGAGGAACTCGAACTGGTTTAGCAAGCCTTCTGCTAAAAGGCTCATATAGCGTTGCATTTAAAGGCTACACGAGACTGGAAATAAATGAATTGAAAGGATTTCAATGTTTTCATTACTTAAGGAACTAAATACATTCACAGTTGAATGAAATACACCTCCTAGCTTTGGTATTACATGAATTCGTCCAAAACAGGGTATTATTTACTTCAATGTAAGTATGAAGTTCGGGATAAATCCGATCACTGTGACACTTTGGACCAAGAATTCAGCGTCTGCATCCCTTGTTATCACAAATTAGTCATCAATACAAAATCTATGAAAACTCTGCTCTCTTTCGTGCTATGAAATATGGAATACCCTTCCAAAAACACTAATATTAGAGAAACTTAGCCTATCAATGTTCACAGAGGAGGTTAAAGAACATTTAAAACAACTTCGTAGTCGTATATTCATCTTCGATTAACTTAGGTTAGTAAAATTATTGGCATGAGCTAATCTTAAGGAGATAAGAACATCATCTCATTACAGATATTAAATCTAAATTGTGTCCCTGATTGAAAACCATCGACCATCTATTATTTATAATATAGTTTAATCCAGTTATGACACTTAAATAAAGGCAAAAGTTCAAAGTTCAAGTTCAAGTTCTTGGAGATCTAACAAGAAATCTGGCATGACATTGGATATGTTTTTGGGTGTGACAAAGACAAATGGCTGCTAGCCGAATGTGTGGCAATAAATTACTTTTTTTTAGCGTTGATAGATTCGTTCCGTGAAATGGTGGCCTGGTAAATGGTGCTTTTTTGTGATAATGTTTTTATATGAAAAGGATTGTGGGTTGCTTTTGGGTTAGGAGGCATAAAAAATGCCGTGGTTTACATACAAATAACTCAATAATGATTGATTACACTATCAGCAATATTATAGTGGCAAAGAAATAAAGCAATGTCTAAAGTTTACAGTCAGAGACTGGTCCGTAGGACAGATAGACAGACATCGCAGAAATATTTTTTTTTCTCTGTACAGAGTTTTAATACTTGACATTCTTATGGATCCTTCTTTCACAGAAGAAAAATTGCGCACATGTATACCTCCCGAACGTTGTTTAATTTAATCGTCCCACTATAGGAACACGAAATAAAATAAAATAATACTCAGAACTAAGACGAGAACAAAGTCGTATTTTGAAGCAATGGAACTAGAAAGATGGAATTATAAGTATTAAAACTCCAGAAGAAGTGAAAGTAGCAAACGCTCGTTCGTAGAGTAAACTTTCTCCTGGAATATAACGTCCAGTGGTGGATCTAAGATGAAGTGAACATCGTCAAGGGAAATTATGCAATGAATTTTTAACTGTAATAAAGTTTTGCTTGAGAAATTAGGTACGGGGAAAGTCCATCGTTTTAAGAGTTCCGGAAAAACTTTCTCTTATCCGTATTCTGTATTAATCTACTGCAACTGGTCCAAATTACATTTCGCATGGGCTGGCTTTGGATGACTGGGTGTGCTTATCTATCTGAATTTGTTCTATATGTGTTATGTTAGTTTAGTTTTATTTATACGTTAGGATTTGTTGAGTATTCTTTGGACATATTATAGCATTTATCCTTTATTCATTCAAGATGTTTTGAGCTAAATAGGAACTCAAACGGTACGCAAAACGAATACTGCTGCTAAAGAGTGGTACTACGATTACGAGAGCTGGTTTAAACCAAACGTACGTCAGAATTAGATGTGCCTTGAGCAGAGTATTAAATGGGCTATTCTAAAACTTTTATAGCCGAAAGGCTTAAAACCGACTGAAATTTAATAACATCATAAGAGGCTGATTCATAACGTCTTGATAAAAGCTTATGCAGATACTTAGGATATAAATTGAGGTAAATGTGTTATATGGGATGATACCATGGCATAGTAATGATAAAATATTAAGATATCTTTTAAGACTGCGATAACTTCTCCTTTGAGTCGAGAGTTAAAGCCCATTGGACATTGAATCGTGCAGAAGTGGTCCTATGGGAAATCTAATACCACTACTCATGTCATATCCAGTGCTAGCTAATAAGGCAGTGCAAACAGAAAGCCAACGCCATAATTTTGATTTATCTACTTTCAACTACAGGATGCTCTAAGATCTGTATTATGGAGCTCTATTTGTCTATCTGTGCTTCCAGCAAAATCCAGGAACGGATAAGCTAATTTCCATCCATAAACGTGGAAGATTATTGAAAGATCGATGAAGAGAATGGAAAACTTTATTTTTGGATCGTACTTGTGAAAAACACGCTTATTTTTTTCAGTTAAACAGATACATCCGAGATTGTAATTTTAGTGTGTGTGTGGCCTTTCATTCTTCTTATTGATGGATTGGAAGCGTCAATTTTTGGGGAATGCCAGTTCTTACTTTCCCAACACGTTAAAGTAGAAGCATAAGACTAAATTATACCTGCCTAAACCGCAACTTTCACCTACTCCAAAGGTTAAACGGTAGGCGTCTGAATCATTAAGCAGTGAGTACAAGAACTCACATAAACCATGGGAAACCTGTACGTTTCTAATGACCATATAACATACTACCATTAACCACAACTTCCACAACGTTACTGCTACTACGGCCTACTAAATCAATGACAACCAACTTCCCTCCTACTACTCTAAGATTACTACCATTAAAACTTTGCTTATTACCTACAATTACTACTACTTCCACCTATACCTAACTACATTCCTTCATTTATGTCTCCATCCCTATTAATGCATGAACTTCCTTTACAACCGTTCTTTCTCTTAACCTTCAACCGCATTTTCTATCCAGGAGTCTCAGTAACAAGGCTGAGGATTTAATGGTTTATTTCATAAACTTTGCAAATTTGTTGGCCAAACCTGGCGTGGCTAACTCTAATAAAATTTTAGCTGTAATAAAACTCCCATTCGATTACAATTATTCGAACTCTTCAAATAGGCTTTCTCTAGATCCGGATCGAATCAACTAAACGAACAGAATAAAATTTATTCTTGTTCCAATTCAATCCTCTAGACTGGAAATAGAAATAACAATTCTGTCGCATCATGTTTGCAACTTTTCTGCAGTGAATCTATCGACCCAACGAGCTGAAACTAACAACACATGCATAGACCATAGCACAATACTCTAAACCGTAAGCTCCAGATATCCCGTTAGTTTTAGTACATAAGTAGGAAAACTTTGCTCCCGACAAATGTGAAGGCTTTTACTACAGCAAAAGTATCAAGTTATAGCCCTCTCGTTATATTCTCATGATTTAGAGTATAAACACAAGCAAGATTTATATCATCATCATCATATCACAGAACCATTTATAACGGCTGCTGCTGCTTTCTCCAGCTTTCACAACACATTGTTTAGCGTTGAAGATATAGGACAGAAAAACCTGGCAAGGTCTTTTGTACTTGGTATTGTAGTTATAAATTTTAAGGTGTGCTTTTCTGCTGATCTTATGATGCTATCTCGTCCTAGACCTTAGAATATAGTAACATGAACGGTATAATGTCATCAAAGAGAAAAACCGTCATAATACATGCATACAGTATTATAATCATCTATGGATGAAACCGTATCATATCATTTAATGTAAACAAAAATACTTAATCAATGTCAGAGTATATGAAACTACAGTTTCAGTCCAGCCTTTCCCGTTCAAGGTTTACTTTAAACGAGCATTTTATTTCCTACTGTAGCAGTTAAAAAGTTAGCTAATCCATTGAAGACAGCTAAACTAAGCCTATATGATGATGATAAATGGAAGTATTAAAATAATTTGTAAGTAGCAGAAATCTACATAAAGATCTGTCCGCAAAACTTCATCGTGATAAAAAAATTCACTTAAGTGCACTGCACCCTTTCTCCAAGCTTGAAATGATGTGCAAGATCGTTTTAAAACAGCGTAGGAATAAAATTTATATTTCTAACGTGGACTTTGCATAGAAAAAAAATACATGCATTTTGTAAAGTATTTTACAGTCAATTCTCTGGTTTGGACTAATACCAACTTTCTCTTTTACAAAATCAAGGAGTCTGTTTCATCCGAGGATTGTTTTAATTGGAGAACTTCTAGCACCCCCTGGGAATACCATTCAATGCAGGGCTCTTCCCCTGGATAAAAGGTCTTCAAACCATAACCAGTAGTATATCAGCAATGGCTGCTTGTAGTGCAAGATTCAACGCTTACTATATAAATGTAACCCTTCGTCAAAGAAACCCGCATCCGCATCGCGTACCATCAATGCCAAGGCGGTGGTACACTGAGCTGAATCCAATAAAAGGATGTACACTGAATATAGAGTAAAATACATATAAAGTACACCATCACGATAAAATATAGGGCCTTCAGTTTTTGGTGCATTCTGACTGACTATATAAAGAGTTTGCAAAATCTTGTATAATAATATGTAGAGAAAGTTTGCAGTAGTAAGACCGGTCGATGATGCGATTTCTTTCCTTTCTTGCTCTAGCTTTCCTTCCTAAGGGACTCAAGTGGATTCGCATTCGCACAACTGCCACACCAACCTTTGGCTAATAATACTCTCACAGATCCCACCATACTAAGGCTAAGCTTTACCTAGTGATGTATTAAAAAAATAGAAGGTCAGATGCAGGGGAAAGTTGCTACTTTCTCTTATTGAAATGCCGTAGGGAGACGAGGGGTACTAATCCGATATCTTGTTAACCTTAAAAAGTCCTACACTCTGAATCTGCTTTCACAACAAAGGATGAGAATGGTGGTATAGACTCGACTAACTTAGACAGGAATTGACTTTTGAACAAAGCAAACTGTCAGTACGTAGCCTTGCAATTAAACCGGAAAGCAAGTATAGTCAAAGAGTATGTTCATACTGTAGGCCAAAGAATCCTGACAAAGCTGCTAAGTAATTGACTGTCTTTATTTTGCAGAGTGTAATTTTGCAATCGAGTTGGCTTTAGGCTTTTGGGAAGGAGATTAAGTTACGTACGGGCACTTTAGGCCCTGGGATGTGTGGCATCTTGTTACGTACCGCATAAATAAATTAAACATAAGGGTAAGGGTACACCCAAGCCGTGTCAGTGAATTTTAGGATCTAGTTTCATTCCCTTTTCCAATCCAATTTATACTGGTTCGAGTTTTTATCCAGTTATAGAGGCAAAGGAAGATGGATGAAAAGGTTGTATTTATTTTGGAATCGTTTACAAGCTCCAACGATCGTTGTATTACTGAAACTTTTGAAATTTCTCTATATGCATTAATAAGCTAAGGCGAGGTCTGAAATTATTTAACGTGTACAACTAATATAACTACTGGCCGACAAGTTTGTGTTATCGACAGGTACCCTTTGTTTATTTAGAATAAGGAAATGGGTTGATCAAATGTAGCCTTATTTTACATTAATACTCCATACAGCTTATTAGCAATGCAGTGTAAGACTCTTGTGAGCAATTCGGTCTGAAAAATATCCGAGCAACAAATAGAATACAAATAGAATTAACGCACATACCAGTACTCACTATAGAGCATTTAGCATTTATACTTAACTGCTTACCATTTATTTTATGTAAACCCATATTAAACATAACGAACGACACCTCTACCTAGACCTTTCTTTAGCTCCGAAGGTCACTCGGTAAAATATGTATTGAACGTGGAAAAATTGTGCAAAAAGCTTTTACTTTTACTACAAACAATCTAGTAAATCGAACCGCTTTGAAGACTTAAGGGGTTAATATTCTTTACACTACATTCTGCATACGAGCTTAACCGAGATTTTTACGCCACAAAAAGAGCAATAAGCGAATTCCAACTTTTGCACAACCCAGCAAAAGAAACGATCGAAATAGTTTCTCACGTTACGTTACAGCTTGCTAAGTGTTATAACAGTCAGAGTGAGCTATGCCTAATCCACATCCACTGGAAATACAGTACCCTGGAGGGTACATTGCCAATGCAGAAACCGAATAACCCAGGGAGAAATTCTTGGAGGGCTTTCTCTCCCACTAAAAACTCCGAACAGTCTACCTCCTATCCTGGAGAAAGCTGGTCGAGCGTGATCAAGGCTCGGTTGTCGTTTACGGGTCCAAGACATTTCATTATTATCAAATCAAATCACTACTCAACGACTGGACTAATGTTTTAACCATTGGCCATTGTTCTTGGCCCAGTACCAAATAAAGGACAAAGGCTTAGCTCCATCATCACACTGTTGATCGCCTTCTAATGATTAGCTTATTCATGATGAAAGTGGTCGAAGGGGTAGGAGAGAGTATAGCTCAGGTTTTGGTTCTTTAGTCTAGTAGTGAAAGGTAGTGTGGTATGATAGCATTGAGGTAGTTTTAATGGTGAAACGTTAATTACTAATCAGTCAAGATGGATACATTGATTCAAATCGCAAATGAAATAGAATTCGCTGCCTGTTGGGCCACTTTCCGGCAGGATTTGACAAAGTTTAATATAAGTTTGCCATGCTGTGGCTTCACTTTGAAGAATGGAATGGTTGTCATTGCTATTCTAGATGTGGTATGTAATACAAATCCTAGTACTTTATTATGAATTTAATAGAATTATTATTTGATTGCAGTTGTGGGATTTAATTTTGTCTCAATAGGTTGGAGCAGTGCTCGGAATCCTTCCTTTAGTTATTATGCTCGTTGCCCTAACGGTTTTTAGAGATCTTATGAAAAATATAAGAGAGGACCTAACTTTAAGTCCTATGGAATCGGCAACTAAAGAAACGGTTGAGAATTCCTGTAAGTAAATCTTCCTTAAAAGAGTTAGCAATTAAGTATGGAAATATATTCAATTAAAATGGTTTAAAGCTTGTGGCGAGCTTTAAAATTATCGATAACAAAACTTTATGCAGCGTAAGAAATGATGTACTTAAAATAAATGCGTGTTTTTGTCTGTCTTTGTTATAGTCACTTTGTTTCTTTCTATCTTGACGCTGGTGATCTGTGTTAGTCTACTGGAATTTTATCTGGCAATGTTATTGCTAAATGCTTCAAAAAAGGTGTTCAAACTCACTCATTAGTTTATGTCTCTTGTTCTTGTCTTAGCCCTACCGTTCCCCACAAACTAAAGCTGTAGTTTAGTCATTTTTGTAGTATTGTAGTTGTAGATTTTTAATCACCTATGTAGTCAGTTTGGATAGAATTTGAATTGCTTGGATTAAAAAAGTCTCTTAGATTATACCAAACTGTGGCATTACGGGCAGCTACAGCAGTAGCAGCGTCAGGATGTAGCTATTTTGCTAATTTAGAATGGCTTTAAATTGTGCCTGATGTATTTCAGTTATATTTTATCAAATCTTGAAGGTCCTGCAAACCACCTCTTTCCATTCTTTTTATCTGACCCAACACCCCCTTTTAAATATGCATGGATATGGAAACTAAATCTAAATATGATCAAACTAAATAGAACTCGTGTGACTTATTTAATTGATACAGAAAAAGCTAACAAGTTGCTACAAATGGTGGAGACTTGCTGTGGTTGTCCTCATCGCAATACTTTTTCTAATCGCTGCATACGTCATACCCCCGTACCGACTACTTCTCCTGACTTTTGGGACAATTCTATGCTTGTATAAGTTATATTGCTATTGGATCGTCTCACTCTTTATCGACCAGATTGAAACGGTCCCGAAGGACTCCGTCCTACCTACTGTTTGCATTGAGACGGACAACTTTAACAAGATCTAATCCCACAATACTTTCTTAGACTGACAGGTTCCCTGAAGATATTTAAATGGTCATCAATATTTATAATTTAAAAAAAACTTTTATTAATCGATCTAACTTCCATTGACAACTTTCTATAGCCAATTTTTCTACCTTATCCATAGAATCATATTTATTATACCGACCTTTTGTGTTTGTAATCGTGAGGAAGTTCACTTGAACCTGGCACACGTTTACAATAATTCAATTTATAGAAAATGTCGTGTCTACTTCTCAGAGTACCTTTCAAAATTTCATATAGGTTTAGTTCAAATGAAGGAATCGAATAATCGCATCCACCCATATCGATAAATTGACCTTTCTCAAATAAGACAATCTTCTTGTAGAGACCCTCTGGTATTCATTCCTGTTAATAGTTTTTTAGAACCCTGGATTTCAAAATCTATTTAACCGATACTTCCTTCTCTCAATAAACAAATGTACTAATACCTATTTAATACGACGAGATGCACTAATCTATATTAAACAGTAAAAGACATTAAGTAAACGAGTCTAGAATTTAAGATGTAACAACATACTCAATTCTCAATCCTTAGGTGTTAATTTTAATTATTCTACCTCTAGAGATTTCGAACATCTATAGAGATTTTTGTGAGATTATACTATGAAATGTAAACGGTTCTCGTACGTACAGACAGTCCCATTTTAATCATGACTTAAATATATAAACTTCAACAAATCTTTTACCAAATGAATTTTTCATTACATTTCTAGCACTTGCACTATATACTACCTTATCTTCCTTGAACATTAATGCAGACTTGACAAGACAGCCTTGTATATTCATAGTATGAACAAGACTATCGAATTTAATGCTCGTTTCTTCAATTTTAACATGCAACTTTTTTCCATTTATATAAAAATAAGTTAATACAGCACTTACAATTTAAAAGCGAAGAGAAACCTAATGAAATAATTTTACCACTTAATTATAGTGTGTGATTGAAAGTTTGTACTCTGCAATTAGGTGAATATGTGTACTTTCATAATGTTAGACTGATTGACCACACCCACCAAGTACCCATAAATTATAAAAAGCTCATTCAACTATAACCAACCACACCCCCTTTTTCAACCCAACTAACATAATTTAACAAGTAAAGACCTAATATGAGCTTGAATGAGTGCATTGTTGTAATACGTTGGACTAACAAAACTAATTAACCTTATCCAATATCTTTATTAAATTATTAAACTATTGTGAATTCATAACTTAACTTAGCATCCTTTCCGAATTTAAGGAAGTGAATAAAAATTTTCCCGTATTCATGCCTATTTTTGTATTTTTTTTACAACTCATGCTGGAAACCTTCTAAAGAAGTCAGAACTTAACACTTGACTTGAATTTATAATCCCGATTTCATATGCAAAATGCAAAGTCGAACTAAACTAAACCTGGGCCCTGTTAAATAAATATTAAGGCTTACCGTAGTTCCGGAAATTACTCCACTGGGGAGTTATTGTTTCGACGCAAAAATTGAGAAAAATTTTAGCATGAGTAGGATAGCGAATTTTAACTTTTAACATGGAAAGGACAGGGGTAGTTTTTGAGGGGAGGGGAGTTATTTAAGGGGGAGTAATAACCGGAAATACGGTAATTGAGCATCTGGTGTTAAGAAATCCATTTCTTCATTTAAAACAGAGTTGCTTTCCTCTATTTAGATGATAAACCTTTGAAATTATTCGTCTTATCTGTGCTTATCGAGCTTCATTCACTAGAAAGTAGGGTGAAAGCTTATCATTTCATGGTGAAATGTGGTGAAAGCCATGCAACTGAAATGGAGTGAGACTCGACTCGATTTGAGTAAAAATGATGGACTATAAGAATCTGGTATCCGTGCGGGAAAAAGTAATAATTTGACAGCAAAGTCGTGAATTTTAGAGCCTGATCTAAGCCTGATCCATGCTATGAATTTTGTCATAAAAAAACTCGGAGTTTGAGAATTTTGACTTGATTTCTAAAGTTTCTGTAATTTCATGGATTTTGTGGTAGAAAAGGCAAATGTGGAGTTTTAATTTGTAATTTCAGTCACTTTCATAAAAAAAATCGACGATGCTCGCGTTAAAGTTTGCTAAAAAAGGGAAAAAGAAGAAGGACGGAGTGAAAGTTCGGAAGTTTAAGGGAAATGGGTGAGTTTTTACGGAAGCCAAAGGGATGTTTTTCTAAATAAAAAAATGGCAATTAACTTGGGACTTTTTGGGTGTTTTGGTTGGGCTTTAATGGACTTTTATACTGTTGTTTTTTGTAGGTTGAGAATAGTAGACGACGAGGACTATTCGTTTGGAAGGAACAAAAACAAAACTTCCAAGGATTCTGACGATGATTACGAAGAGCACCAGAATGCGGAAGAGCTTCCATCAATCGCTGCTGTTGTTGACGAACGGCCAGTGGAAGTTCAAGCACTGGAGGAATTTCAAAAAGGGAAGTGGAAACAAGTTGGAATGAAGCCGGCGTTTGGTCCACTCGGTTTTGATGATAGTAGGCGACGGCATGATTCAGAGGGGTCTCCAGATACGTCGCGAAGAAGGAGGCATGATTCTGGTGACCTTTCACCTCCTAGGTCATCTAGGAGAAGACACGCTGCTGGGGACTTATCTCCACCGAGGATACGGAAGAGACACAAGGCTGGGGACATCTCCCTCTCTCCTGATAAGAGCGTAGACTCTGGTGACCTGTCGCCCCTTTTGAATCCTCGGAGGCATGATTCGGGTGACCTTTCATCTCCTAGAAACCGTAAGAGGCATGATTCTGGGGACCTTTCACCTACAAGGAACCGTAAGAGGCATGATTCTGGGGACCTTTCACCTACAAGGAACAGTAAGAGGCATGATTCTGGGGACCTTTCACCTCCAAGGAACCGTAAGAAGCATGATTCTGGGGACCTTTCACCTCCAAGGAACCGTAAGAGGCATGATTCTGGGGACCTTTCACCTCCAAGGATCCGCAGGAGTGATAATTCTGGTGACATGTCTCCTCCAAGGAGCCGGCAAAGACTTGACCCCGAAGACCTTTCTCCTCCAAGGAGGCGTCAAAGATATACCTCCGGAAACCTTTCATCTTCGAGACAAAGCAGTTCACAGAAAAGGGACAGAAGAAAGGATGATGATGATTTGTCCCCTTCTAGATCAGTTTCCTCCCGAAATGATAAAAGTGGCGATATGTCTCCTCCTCGTAAGTCATTCAACAAATCTCAGGATTTCAGGAGACGAACTGCGAATCCTGAAATTGTCAGTTTACCGGATAAAACATTGGATGGGAAAAGGGCTGGGTTACAACGAGCGAGTGATTTGAGAAAGGAGATGGTCGATTTTAGAAAGAAAGAAAATGAAATATTTGCAACGGTAAGTATTTTTTATATCATTTGACAGCTATTTCATGGACAGTAAAAGCCGTTCATTTAAAAGTCTTGAAGTCATCTAGTCATCTAAGACATTTTGTTTGCAACTTTCTAGCTTGATGACGAGTTTTCTGGACGCCTTGCTAAAACAAAAATTAGAGATAGAAAAACGGGCAAAGAAAGAGATTTTGCAGCTGAATTAGCCGTAAAGGAAGAAGAAGATAAGATTGCTACAGAAAAGAAAAAGTTATATGAGCAATGGGGGAAGGGGTCAGTTGCAGCTTAATTATTTATCTCAATATATTTCTTACTCTTCGCCTTGAAAGAATCACGTAGTTAAGGTTAAGAAATTTAAATCCAGGCTTAAACAAGTTCAAGACCAATCTAATAGAAGGGAGGATGCCTTACGAGAATCTTCTAAGCCTTTGGCTCGATATGCCAATGACGAAGATTTAGATGTATTCCTAAAAGAACAGGATAGAGATGGGGATCCTATGCTAAAGTTTTTAAGTAAAAAAACATCAGCGGGTCGACGGGGTGGTGAGTTGCATGAAGAGTTCAATTTGAACAGTTTAATGGTGGAAATTAAATTTTGCATTTCTTTTACAGACAAGCCCTTGTATCAAGGACCTCCGCCAATGCCCAATCGTTTTGGTGTACCTCCAGGTTATCGCTGGGATGGAGTCGATCGCTCAAGTGGCTATGAGAAGGAGTGGTTCTCTAGAATCAATGCTCGAAAAGCTGTACAAGAGGAAGCTTACAAATGGAGCGTTGAAGACTTGTAGTACCTTTGTGAATGCATTATAATTTTTTTTATGAATGTAGTATAGATGTAGAACAGATTTGTAATCTCAAAGTTTTGGGTTGAATAAAATAAAATTACATTAAATGAAAAATTTGAATGTACATTGTGTGGATTTCTGTTAGCGTCAATCAATGTTTCCCTATACATTTCTGAGCACACGTTGTTTTCTAAAGCTATTTAGTTGTGCAGTTGCTTGCAACAGTAAAGGGATGAATGAATATTCTCAACACTCTCCATTCCACCTACCTACCTATAGTATTACCAATCAGTTTCCCAACTGGAACCGGGTTTTTCTTACTCTGTGAACTGTGATGTATATGTCAAAATTTCAATTTAGCATGGAGTCAAAAATTACAAGTGGTTTCTCCGTTACATAAGCTTAATAATAGGAAAATGGGAACACTACACTATTCAAAGTTAATTGTACATAAATTAAACGTACCGTAGAGCTAATTGGAAGTTGAGGTAGGGATAGTAATTTTTTTTTATTACCATAAGCACAAAGTTAGGCAATTTGCAATATGAAAACCTGTTTTCAATTGCGATTTCAGCACAAATGTAATAATTAATGTAATTTAAGATATACCGTTAAAACATTTCTACTTCCTTCCCCTATCCCCTCCCCAGACATTTAACGTCTAGATCCTGTAATATGCAAAATACACACATACAGGTTTACATTCGATTTATTGAGTAGAAAGTCTTCAAAAGCGTCATCATATCAGTATGAATTTGCATACATTGGAGGCAACATCTTGGGCCAACATGTACAAACTATTCGGGGTTTTGGACGATGAACAACTTTGTTCGTGGATGACAACCATCGGTCTGATTTACACGGGCGTTGTTGGAGTTTATAGTATCTTCAAACCAGCTCCTTACGGGAGATATGCAACGTCTTCTGATGGGCCTACTATAAATGCTAAATTAGCGTGGATTGTAAGGGACAATGTTTAATTGCGTTAAATGTATATTAGTACTTCCCTGATGGAGATTAAAATAAATTTGATTTTGCATGAACAGATTCAAGAGTCACCAGCATTTTTACTACCGATTTGGATAATTTTTACGACCCCAGACACCCAACTGAGTAATGTTCCAAACCTAGTCGCATTAGGACTCTTTCTCGCCCATTACTTTCAAAGGTAATCAATCGTTTTTTGGATGCAATGAAGAAATACTAAAATGGGCTAAACATTTACAGAAGTTTCATCTTTCCATTGGCTTTGGCCCCATCGTCGAAACCAACCCCGATAGTAACATGCCTTTCAGCAGTAGTTTTCTGCGGGTACAATGGGTTTCTTCAGGGTCATCACTTGGCTAATGTTTATGAAGTGGATTATTCGGTCAGACTTTTGATAGGCAAGGGCTAAGAAAAGCATATTTTTTGTTAGTTTAGCACACAAAAATTTCATGGCCTTTGTAAAGGATTATTCTGGACACTTTATATGGCAGGTGTTCCAATGTTTTTACTCGGTATGGGAATCAACACCGTTCATGACAGGATGCTAATATCATTGAGAAAGACGGCTACAACTAATGCAGAAGGCAGAACAGAGTATAAAATCCCTAGGGGTCTCTTGTTTGACTACATCTCCGGAGCCAATTACTTCGGAGAGATTCTGGAGTGGTGGGCATTAGCTTTTATTACCCTAGGATATCCCCAGGTAATTTAATTATTGGTTACACCCACATTACCGGTAAAATGGAACTTAACCGCAAAAGGATAGTATCCGTAAAGAGGACTGAATTTAATGATTTAAATGTCAACAGATTGCCTTTGCCATTTTCTCGTCAACATTTTTGGGACTTCGAGCATGTCACCATCACAGTTTTTACAAGAAGACTTTCGGGTCCTCTTATCCCCCTAGTAGAAAGGCTATTATTCCATTTTTATTGTAGATTTCTATGAAAAAAATAAAATCACAAAATCTATCCTCAGAAATTATCAGTATTCTGTATTTACGTTCTTTGTAATGAAGCTACAGTTAAAAACTTTAGAATAATCTAGTATTATTTACTAAACTATACAGAATTAACCACGAACGAATGTGTGTAATGTGGGATTCGTGTATCTTAAATGCTTACCAGTTAGACAGACGAGAATCGTATAAAAAATAATCATACATACAAATAGTAAAGCAGACGAAAAAAACTACATTTTAACTATTTAACAAAGAGTGGTGTAAAAGTTACAGTCGCGCGTTCCCAAAATAATACTGCTGTAACACTGAAGTGCAAAAGGACACGGCAGTAAAGTGAGGCACATCAGTTAGTGTCATTAATTATTCTACTTTTGCAAACAAATTTCTCTTCTTACATGTCGATTAAGTGCATCCGATCGTGTAAAGGATTGATGACACCTGTAACATTTAGGCTGCTCTCCCGTATGACATTTTTCGTGCTCTCTAAGCCGTGTTGTATCCCTGAGATATTTTTCACAGTAATTACACTTGATTCCACGCTCCCGTAGCCTTGAGTGTACTTTTTCTTCATGCTTATCTCTTGGTTTCGAGTCTGCAAATTTTCTCCTACAAAACCCACACGGAAAGCGTAAGTGATCTCTACCACTTCCAGGGGCAGAAACTTTGCTTTCTCTTTTAATCTTATGATGTGAAAGTGGAGATGGAGTATAATCGCTGTCTTTTGAATCCTCTTCAAAAATACCGTCTTCTGTTAATAAAACAATACGATCCATTTACTTTCCAGTAAATAGCAAACATATATTTTAAACATCAAAGTCTCTCCTTTCTCACCGGTACTGGACTGAATAATTCCAGAAGTAACTTTCTCATTCTCCTCATTTGAATCGTACAACTCAGTGGCATCAATCTTCTGAGTGTTCTCATCCTCAGCAACATCACTCGTTCCATCTGAAATAAGCAGAATGAAGCCCTTAAATCCAGGCAGACGCTACACGACCTGTATATTATAACCAAATAATTCATGAATCGGTATTAATTACTTTCTTTAAGTACAACTTCAAATACTGGGTCATCAAGTCGAGCAATGATGTCCGTCGCAGTCGCAGTCCCTTCTGTCCCTTCATTTTGCTCCAAACTCTCTACTTCCTTTTTAGAGGAAGCAGGGCCCGGACGACTTCGCACCCTTTTTTTATCTCTCCTACGAATGATAGACTTTACAACGGGTGAGATTTCGAATTCCGCCAGCTCTTCAACATCGCTATCTTCATCTGCTGAACGAAGCGATGAAGATCTTCGTTTCCGATACTTTGACCGCTTCGTTCCATCCAGATCCAACCGAGCTTTTTGTACTTTCCCAATATTCGTAATCGGTTTACTGGACGACTCTGCTTTCTCTTTTGAACGGGCAAATTCTTGGAACTCGTCGCCTTTGAAATTAATTTAAAAAAATCAAAAACCAACAACAAAAAATCTTCTTTCCAGTGTCATAAATTTGGATAAGTCTGCGCTTTTCCACCAACAAAATACGAAAAAAAACCATATTTTTTAAAAACTCTGATTCTTTTACCGTATCGCTCCAATATGAAGTCCTGAAGGAGGATAAGCTGCCTGGACATTTCCCTCTGGTTATCATGAAGATGTCGAATATCATTCGCAAGCAATCTGTCTTTAAAGTCCATTTTTACAACAATAACAACAACAACAACAACAACAGCAGCAATTTACCATGTGCTTGTGACACTTCGTACTCGTACTGTTGTAAGTCGCAGAGAAAGTGAACAGATTTTAAATCAAATCAAAGGAAACGGTAGTAGTGTTTTTTTAATAAATAAAAAGGATTAAATATTTCAAAATGTAAAATTCCAAGAAAAATACAAGAAAGTTGCATAATATAGTCTAAAAAGTCGACCACATTTAGAGAGAATAAGTTGCCAGTTGCGCGTGGAAAGAGTTACAAAAAAGGGGTAAAAAGTAGCTAGGATCTTGCTTGTAAAAGGCTTATATTTCATGCATCCAACAATTTATTAGATTTCCAATTCCAACTTGATGTTTTTATTTTTTTTGAAACGTAGATTTTATCGAAATTATCGAATTGTTTTATTTTCAAATGCTTAAATTACAAGGGTATTTTTATGATATTTCTGAAGTTATGAACCAAACCAACCTAGAAGGCCATATCTATATCTCGTCAGACCTTTATGAATTCGTGTACATTTGAAACTTTATTTTTTTAGTAATATCTGTGGCAAAAATGTTGATTTTTTTGGAGGATGAACAACTTTTTTTATGGATGATTTAATTTTTTTACACGGGCGTTTATGGAGTTTATAACTGGAAATAAATATGTAATGTAACATTTTCTTATATCTTCTGCAATGCTGAATTATAGCGTGGATTATGAGATTATGACGTAGAGAAAGTAAAGAATGCTTATTTACGTTAAAAAGATGATAAAAGATTGAAAGGGTCAGGATCATTTCTTGTTCTTTCGTTTGTGACTTTTATTAAGACTTTCACAATTAAAAGATTTTGCTACATAGTATTTATTTTCATATGGAAGCTTTAAACTCTCAGGCTCTGCTCAATAAGTATGGCAAATTACAACATAAAGCGTTCATTAGTCCTACAAACTTATTTAACTCTACGGAAGGGTAATTCTCTTTGATTAAAGTATCGTTTAATATCAAGTCGTTGCATTAAAAGGTGGATTAATACATATTTCATGGAAATAATTCGTGACCTCATCGTTGATCTCATTGATAGTTAATTAAGTAGAAAAAAATCACAGGCCCCCAAAAATAAAGTTTAATAGAGAAAATCCATTATCAGATTTGCTTTGGTTGGGTCCTAGCCCGGCGAGGCTTTTTTGTGGAAGTGAATTAAGCAGGTAAATCAGATTTGTACTGGCTGCTAAATTTGGTTTTAGATTTTTTGGCCTTTTAGGCCAAACATTCCGTACTGCTTTGGTGTGCCACACAAGTATCTGCAAATAAATAAACATGTGCAGTTTTCAGACTCATAAAGTCACCCATAAAACATGTTAATGTCACGATTAAGGTTTTACGAACCTCTGTGCAGTTATTTGCAAGTGGTTGAATATCCTGAATTTTAATTTCCAAACTACGTAAAAGCTCATCCTCTTCGTAACCAGCTACCCAAGGCATATTTGCATGCGGCTTCTGAAATTGCATGGAAAAAAATTGGTCAAAATAGTATTTTCATATTGAGTTTTGGCATTTTTGGTACTTGGTTTGTGGACGACATGATATGCTGTATTGCACGGTTTATTTTATTATGAATGCTTCATTCAGACATCCATCTGGCTTTTTTATTTTTACATGCAAATCGTAATTCGATTCCAAAACTCACTGTGGTGGTAGCATTACACTTTGAATATATTGTGGCTGGCTTTTTGCCATTCACTCGTCAGCTTTTACTTGTTAAAAATTACGAAGCGTCTGCTTCAGCCAGCCACTTCAAACCAAGTAATACTTCCGTCGGAGTGGAAATAATAAAACCTTGTACAGCTTCTCATTTATGCAGGAAACCTATTAAATACCGACGGAATATTGACTGCGTGTATGGAGTTTTTTACGATGTCAATTTCAGGGATGAAAGGACAAGATAAAAGGTCCACTGCCGAAATTAAGCTGGCGTACTTACTTGGTGCAAGAACCCTGTATTCCTTCTACTACGGTTTGTCGTATCGTAGTTAATTGGCTTTTTCACGCAATAGCAGCTTGCAATAGGATTGGTTTCTCTATTCAATGGCGAAATGGAAATTTAGTTATCCAATACATACCCGGATCTACTATTTAAAAAAACTCACTGATCCTCAATTTAAAAGTTACATTTGGAGTTTACAGGCATACGTGTAGTTGTGACATCCTTTATCCTTGACTTTCTCAGGGATTTTATGCTCTATAAAATGTAATCTATAACAAAATTTGCCCAAAAGGGTTCCCTCTCCTATACCATGACCATTGCGTTCTTTACGGCAAGTTGTAGATAATTATTCCCATAAATACGGTACTTCCGTAACGTATTCCATTCAATATAAAAACCCATTCTCATTTGACATTAACATCAGATTGGAAATTACTTCCTTCAGTTGGAAGCCTTAAAATATCGTGGTGTCAAGCACTCAATAGCATCCTCCAGATAATGACATCGCGGTACTCTACATAAACTCAACGACTACCTCTATCACACCTAACAGAACCGACACCCTTCCTAGGTGAGCAAGTGTCTGTAAATATAGGGAAGCAATGAATAGTACGTAGGTGAGGTAATTCATCGAAATAAAATTCTCTATACTATCTACTAATTGAAGAAATGAGTGAGGGACTGATGTCAAGAATTAATAGAAAATTATCAAAGGGGATGTTTTCCATCTAGTATTAACTACGATGGAGCTGGCTGGGAATTACAATAGATTTACTATAATAAAAGGTTTAGGTGAATCGCGTGCGAGTGAATGAAAGGGGGAAATGTCACAAACGAGATTAACCATCTATAAATGACACAAGTTTGTGAAATTGAACCAGATAGGTAAAATGTACTTAGTACGTATAGGTTACTGTGTGTGATGCACATACATGAATGATGATTCCGGTTGATTATGATGACAATGGAGTGGATTTAGGAAAAGTGTCTTGTTAAGATTAATGGAGCTTCATGAACTTTAATAAAGATGGTAGATTAGTAGAACAAACAACGCCGTTCATGCAGGAAAGTTTTTCTATTTATTTACCAAGTCACCTTATCTAATGCTCTTATTACCGGCCGTCCTTGCATTGGATTTGGACTTAGTTTAGTTAGTTATGTTACTAAAGGTTGTAATTGTAAAAGTTAATGGGAAATCGATGTTAGCTGTCAACATACGAAATTTTCTGTACAGGAAGTTATCAAAGTGTTTGATTAAGAGTACGAAAGTATTGTAGATGAAGAAAAAAACACGTTCGAAATACCACAATCAATTAACCGAAAAAGTACCCATTAGAAGTATACATAAATGGAATAGTCCATGCTGGTTCATGCATATATTTTTCCAGAAATATACCGAGAAGAGGATACGGTGATAGATATTGGGTAACAGTAAAGAAGATAATGATAATTGTGACTTGTTGAAATGACTTTCTTACGTCAAGGAAGAGTTGAATATTTATAGCAAAACCGGCCATGTCAACGGGAAATTTTCGTAGACCGTTCCATCCATCGTAGAATCCAACTACCCGACCGTTTTTGACTATAGGGCTGCTCACCCCCAACTCTGTGACTAGACCTACAGGCCACATGGAAACTTTTTTCGTATTCTGCATCTGAAAAATTAATTAGAAATCCACTAAGAAATTGGCATTTGACACAACATTCAGCGAAAAAGGAAAGTTACTATAACTTTCATGCATCTCATCGTCGACATTTAGCTTTCTAAAAGAAACCAAAAAGACAAGGAAACCTAATCTCATGAAATGGGTTGGATTGCATGACCAAAGCCCGTTTTGGATTATTGATAGTTTCTTCTCCTGTCAATGTTCCACTTCCAACATGGGAACATCTATTTCGTCAGCTAATCAACTAGTTAGTTTGCCTCGCTGTAATAAAATAAACTTTGGTCTCTTCTTGCTGGGTTTTTACGTGTTTTTTTACTATAGGAAATCCTATTAATGATTACGATGAGCAAATAAATATAATATGGACAGAAAGTACATGTCTGATGTTTGATGTTGTGGCATCTGTATAAACTGGACATGCATTTTTTAGGAGAAATCTCATTGTTGCTCTACCTTTCAGTTCTCTATTTATTTGTATTTGTATTGGAGAAAGGTTTATAGAGTAAACAACGCATTGAATTAACTATGCAATCATCCAGGCGAACTTTCAACTTATCACCTTTTCAGCAGATGAAGCCTGCATGGCAAAGGTACTATCTTAATACCACGGTGACGGTAAAAGTTACCTTACTAGGCACTGACAGAAGAGTGCAAATACTCTTATATAAACTGTAGTTGGCTCATTGTTATGTTATGTTATTGGATTTAGCTTTTTACTCTATTTTTAGGTACATGAAACCAAACCAAGTAATGATTATAATATGATGATATGATAGCGTGTTGGGCTCTTGGATTAAGCTTCCTTCTCGTCACTTTCACATCAGTTATTATTACGGGTATGATACCCTTTGTGGAAGAACCCTCATTTGGCTGTTGCTACGATTACTGCTGGATGAACATGAGACGATGAAACCCGGAAATTGCATACCTGTCGGAAAATGTCAGAGTCATAGGTGTTGTCATCATCGGCAAAGTAGACAACACCCTTTGTTGCGGAAGAGACAGTATTTGTCCTCAGCCAGTCAATAGCAGCCCTTCGCCCTCCGACCCCACGAGGCTTTCCTACAATTTTTGTCCCACTTTTGGGTGGAAAACTCTTCAGAATTGTATGTCGAATAGAAAATCTCTTGACAAAACTCTCCAAATACTTATAACTAAAGTCACTTCCATGGCCTTGGCCTATATCATCTACGATGATCCAATGGATAAAATGTCTGACGGGAAGTAAAGCTTGAGCAAGTCGCGTTAGCTCTGGTCTTTGTTCTGGTCTGTAAAAGGTCGGGGTCACTACCCAAACGGTAGGACCGTCAAGGTCTCCCTGGTCGTCCTCTTCTCGAAGGATTATTTGATCATTTTCATTTGTATTTATATTGTTACTGATTTCATCGTTGGTCTCTACATTATTATTATCAAGGTAGGCTGGTCTGTCCCCTCGAAGGGGTTCATGACGGGAATTTGTATAATATGCATCTGAAGACTTTAAAAGTTTCTGATAAACGGATATCCCTTCCATTGCAGTTGGCAATACATCTCGGTTACTTCTCAGTTCCCCTGCTTTTACCTCTCCTCCGTTCCCTTCATAGTCTTCGAAATTGCTATTGGCATGGATTACATTATTATTTAGGGCATTATCTTTATCTGTATAATATTTTGTGGAGCTAATACTTTGTACGCCTTTAGGCGCACTGCGTTTATGGTTCCCATTTACACTTGCATACGCGTACTTAGGATTGCATGGAGCCTCTTGTTGTGTTTGTAACTGTTGGGCAGAATGATACTCCTGTAGATTTGTGTAAACTACCGGACTATCAATATCATTGTTACTTATCTGGATAAACATTAGGCAAGTAGTTACCCCCAGTCCGAAGAGGAAAAAGTTTAAAACCAAAGGTCGAACCCGGGTTCGCCACATTTTACCCGTCAACATTTCCCTACTCCTTGTAGAATTGATTGAAGAATTGTATTAATTTATATAATCAATCACTCATAGGACTGAGGATTATTTTTCTTTAGGAACTTTATGTACTTGCAATTCCATAACCTTCTGTACGTTCCCTATAATTACTTCACAAAGTAAACTTTCCATGATGTGATTTCCAAAACTTGAAAAATAATGTCATTGTAGATTCACTTCTTCAAATAACTAACTAACCCATCTTGTATTTAGCTGAGATGGAGACCGACTGGAAGGAAATGCCGAAGTTGACTCTAGTATAGTCATCTAATACTAGCTAATTTTTGCAGTGGTCTTTGAAGGACTATTTCACTGCAGTTTTTGCCATCTTATTCTACTCTTCTTTGGTTGCAATGATATTGTAATGTGCCAGACTAGCCTACCCGCTTTACTTATATACTGCATGGTTTCTCGGTTGGATCTCTGATACCCGCTTTCCTCCCCTAGAGGAGAGAGTATATTCACCGAGAAAAGTGAAGTATTTCACACGCGCAGGAACCAGCCAAAAATCTACTACTATTCCTATCCGACTATGCGAATACTAAACGATTCACTGTTTCACAGTTATATTAATGCCTCACCGGGCCGTTCTCAAGTCATTTTCATAGAAGTTATAGCATCATCGAGGCGAATAGAGCACCCTTCTTCTTTCCCCATTGCCATGTCCGTAAGCTAGAACAGGCAATGGCATAAAAGTCAATAGTAGTAAGAAAAGTGGAATCCATGTGTTAATGTAGTAATTTTGAGTAAATACTTGCAAGGTATATGGTCTTAGTCAACTTATGATACTAGATACAATTGTCGGTAGACTTAAGGGGCTCTGCAAATGTCCACTTAAGTGTTTTTGTATTTTTCAAGGGTACACACTGAACAGAACTCATTATTTTAACTGTTTAACTCACTTAAAAAAATTTATATCTACTCCCAACCAGAATAGCAACAGGGTTAATCGTTCAACTTAATTAAAGAACTGCATGTAATCTGGCCTGGCCTGAAGTAAACAGAGCTGTAATGCAGTCGGCAGGGCAGGATACATGACAATACTAATGCGATGGGTACAATTGCAAAGTTAAAGTTAGTAAAAAATTGCGAACATGAAAGCATGATTTTTCTACAAAAACCCATTACGATTCTTGACTACCATTAGCTAGCTATAGGATGATTGAGATAACGTTGATTAAATAATGTTTTTACGGTTGACAAAATATAGGCTTTAAATATTCATCTGTGAACTTGAAAGATAAGCAGCATAGCATGCATAAAAGGCAAACTTCTTTCGTAATAGTGAAGTGTTCATCAAAGTTTCAAGTGACGCAGATTTAAATAACGTAATTGACTAGGGCAGGACATGTTGTAATGAGGGTGTAGTAAGCAAATTAAAATATGCAACTCATCTTTCCGTAGAGTATAATTCCTTTAAAAATCATGCCCAGTCCCGTGACAATATATATGCAGTCTCCATTATGTCATTTCTCATTGATCTTGTTAAGTTAAAGCAGTAAAAGTGTAACGATGTGTCTATGGTATGGTGGCTCAGTTTCATCCTGAGGTAGGACCTTGAGTAAGCAAATACTGAGAAAGTGTAAACTTATGTCATAAAAACAGCTTACATTTTACTGCATTTTAAAGGTTTTGGAGCTGTCATATAGAATATTCAGAGCTTCTAACAAAATTCAGTTTCTACGATCTACATTTCCTTTTACTGTAAAACGTACAAAGTCCCTCTAATGCAACTTAAGGCTGGTTTTTTAGGAACGGACAAAAGTATACTAGACATTCACAGTGACGGTAACAAACTCTGACAAATTAATGGGCACAGCACATACAGTATTCATGAAAAGGTACCGAAATCCCTTGCTGTGGCTTTCAACTTCGGAGCTGTATAGTTCAGGAATGAAATGAATGGCATCCCTTTTGGATTACTCACCGTTTAAGCAGTCTTCATAACATTTTATTCGTTTACTCATCCATGCTACTGGATTCTAGGGTTTCTTCCCAGAAGTACTATTACTTTTTACCATTACTAGTGACGGATTGTTTAAAAGTTTAAGAAGCTGACACCTAACCTTGGCTAAATTGGAGTAGCAGATAAAACTCCATTGGCAAACACAACAGTTTAGGAAATATGAACAACTCATATACAATGGGAAGTGAGAACTTGTCATTTTATGCTTAGAAAAGGTACTTGTGAAGATAAAGTGATCTTATACTAAATGGAATTGTTTGGTCACTCACAAATGCAAATGTAATGGTTGGCATAATATATGAAGGAACACTCCGTAATATGAGAACTGAAGTTGAAAAATGACAAAATACTGACCCAAGTGTTCACAGTCAGTCACCCTTATTAAACCCACACAAATTACTTATGCTTATCCTCCGGTCTGAATGTTACACAAAGCAAGGCAGAGTTAAAGCATGACAACTATAATAATAACTTGAGCTAAATGTCCCTCATTTTTCATGTAATTGTATGCAAACATGTAGTTTTAGGGAATAAACCGTGCAAAATTAATTACACTCTTTGCATTTTGCTTTGGATTAATAGCTTCGGACGACTGAGAAAAGGCTGTAAGAAAAAATATAGAAGCATTTGAACTAATACGGAAATAAACCGACTGCTTTGTGGTCAAAGTCTATGACTAAGGTTGAAAGTATTAAGATAACCGGTACCGGTTGCATTTCTAACCACAAGCACTAAATGTCTAATGAAATGGCTTGACCTATTCGTTGTGGTTAAATTGATGAAATTCTTCCAGTACCAATGCATTTTTTTGTATGAGCTGGTGAGCTTGCATACTGCACGCATTTGATAAAGAGTAGAATAATTTACTTGCAGTAAAGCTGACTGAGAATTGAGAAACATTAAAACTTTGTTGGCAATCTAATGAAGATGAATGGCATATAGGGTAGTGTATTATTAGCGTTTAAGTGGTTTAATAAAGCTAATGATTGCAAATGGTATGGTCATTTAATTAATTTACAAAATTAAGGTCATATATATGCTACTGCACGCTGTCGTACGTTTTACAAGACGAAGTAAAGCGGTGTTTGTTATTTCGAATGACCTTATTATAACCTGACCTAACCTAACTCAGAAATGGAGAACCTTTAGTAGGGCGAAGGAATTAACTTTAGGACAATTAAGCCGGGTAAAAAGGCCCAACTTAGGACAGTTATGCCTTCATGCAGGGTAAAGAGGAATATGCCTAACTTTAGGACCATTAAGCCGGGTAAAAAAGGCCTAACTTAGGACCGTTATGCCTTCATGCAGGGTAAAGAGGCCTAGGCCTAACTTTAGGACAACAAAAGCCTTTCATCATGTGAATCCAAAAATACAGATTATTATATCCGTATCAATCTGCTGGTTTCCACGTTGCCCAGCCGAGAAGAGCTGATGTGATGTTGCAGATAAAGTACGCGTTTCCCGAATGAAACTCCCCAATTGCCGGCCAGTGCAAAAATACTTCCATTCCTGAGTTGTCATCCCATGAAGCTGCACGTCTGCACCTATAATAACTTCCAGTTTTTGGTAATTATTTATTATTTAAAATATTAATCACAATTAAACCAACAAAAATAAGGATTAATCAGATAAAGTTACAATAAAAACGTGGTTTCATTCAATTTAGAAGAATATATTAGGTGGACTGCAGTGCAGATTAATTAAGCAAACTAGCCGAGATGAAGCCGGCCTGGTCGATATTGGTTGTGGTTCTGACGCTGTGGTCGGTAAGTTCTGGAGTTGAAGATAAGAAAGGGGCCGTTCCGGTGGGATCGATAAGCCCCAGCGACGCTGAAAGACTCCAGGGAATTCTGGCCAAAGCGTGGACACTAACTGAACCGCTGGCAACCAGCTATGGAGTTTTGGCTTTCGATTTATTAAAGTTTGCTGTGCCGAAGTCGCCGGTAAGGAATTTAGAGTATTATTTAAGGACTGGAGTTGAGATTTGAAGCGTTTTATTTATGGTTATTTATATTTAGGAGGTTTGCAAGTATCTTCAAACGAGTTTGGATGGACTGGATGGTTCTAAACTTGAACCGGTGTTCGCTCTTATGTCGGCCATTCCTAAGATTCAAGGGTGTAAAGCGTCTGCCCTTAAACCGGCTTTGAAACAGGTAAAGATGACGAATTGGCGATTGTAAACTTGTTAGCCCTTTAATAGTGGTTGAAGTAGAATGTAACTGGCATTTGTTAGTTGGACTGAGTTGTATCTTCAGTCCAACTAGGCATTTGTAAATCGAAAACCACATTCTTCTAGGCTCTAGACAAGATTACCAAGGAAGGGGGTAGCGCACAAGATATTTTCTATGCTGTGGAAATTCTGAAAAACGCTGGTGGAGCTGTGGATTCTGGAAAAATTAATGAATTGCTCAAAGCATCAACAAAAACTGAGGATAGTCCTCTGTCACTGGGCTATGCTTTGTGGGCCACGGGAAGTGCATTTAAATCTGGACAGAAATTGGATATCTGGGAACGGATTGAGGATGTTGTTGCTCAGGCTGATGAGGTTGATAAGCAATACTTGCAGTTTGAGGGGGGACTGTCTGTGACTGGTAATATTTTTACGATGTAGTTAGTTTGTACTATTCGATCGGAATTTAATCCGGTGTTATTACTTCCTGTAGCTGTTGTCATCAACGGAATATTGAAACTGGCTGAAGTCGCGAACAAAGACTTCCCCTTGAAAACGGATCAAGTAGTGAAATTCGGAAACTATTTAGTATCCAGGAAAACTGTCACCACTCCACGGGGCGTGTGGCTGTTGGTGTCATCTCTAAATGCGTTGGCGAGTAACAAGGTTAGGTCCTTTGCTTGACTATTTATTACTGGTGTTATTGACCAGGATTCGAAAAAAAATACTAATTCCTGTCCCCATTTATTTGATCTCAAGCTTTATATTAATGCTTTGGTGGTTATACGCGTGGGGAAAAGGAAGGTTTTATTAACTACGTGCACTTTTATCTTATAATTAATTATGAGATATGGTGGCTTTGATAAAATAAAATATATGTTCAATCAACCTTTAAGCTCTCACTTGTTGGCTTGTGTACAAATTCTAAACTTATACCTTAATAAATTATTTTCAGTTTGTCAATCCCGTCTACGTTGGATTGGCTGGATCAAATTTTTTGAATGATGCTAATAAAGTGATTACTGTACGAGCGTCCGACTTACTTGGTAGACCTGTGGACGTTTCCTTGCTGCTAGAATCTTTAACAGATTCCACTGGGAAAAAGGTTTCTGATATCCAGTCCCTTCAAGCAGTAGCAACTTCTGCTAAGTATGTTTTATCGTGTTCGCAATCATGATAATTCGAGTACGAAGGCCAAGGATGAATGAGGGTATTTCTCTTTCTAGGACTTTGTTTACCATCGATTTCAAGTCTAAGCCACTTGGAAAAGGGTTCTACAATGCCGTATTAGTATTAAAATCAGCCAAAAATGATAAGAAATTAGTTTTACTGCCTACAACTGTTCAGGTTTGATGATAAAAATAAATGAGATCGCAAAGTCACCATAAAGTTTTGTAAATTAAGTTTTTGACTGTGCACTTTTAACAGATTAAAGTGGTTGGAAAGCTTGGAACTGTAACTGCTCGGGTTGGTGTAGCGGATTCAGACCAGCAGTCTAAAACGCAGTGGAATGATTTGAATAGAAATCAGAAGTTAAGTTCTCGTCTTGAATTGGAAGCATCTCAAAAACTAGTCGTCAAAGTCGCTGCAAGTGAGTCTCTCCACCAAGTTTTCATCCTACTTCGATGCAAAGATACAGGCAAAGAAGTTGCTTTTATTGCGCAACCTGAAACCGACGGAAAGACCGATTACAAGTTGGAATTGGTAAGTAGTAAAAGTAGTGTAATTTTTTGTCCAACGCGATTTCCACCTAGCATGTTTGATTCTAAGACGTTTAGATGCATTACATGCATTACCTTGCTTTCCTTACGTGATCTAAACATGATGAATATCAAAAACTTTCGTTCTGCTGAATACCTGGATGAACCTTGTTTTTACTGATTATGTATATTTCTCTCAAAAATATAGCTGAGAACTTTTCATCTAATTTCAGTTCTTTAATATAGGCATTATTTATTTTATAAACATATCTGACTTCTCAGGATTTGTCATCCAATGCTAAAGATCTGGGATACGAATCTGGAGTATATGAAGTTGTTCTAATACTGGGAGACTTTTTACTCGAGGATTCTTTGGAATGGAATCTAGGAGAGGTCAATTTACAAGTTATGGAAGGAAAACCTAAGTCGGTCAACCAGTTGTATTCGGTCGTTTACGGTCCGAAGCCTGAAATTAAGGTAAGCTTCTTAAGAGTTGTGAGAAGTATTTTTTTTACTAAAACTTTCATAGTGTTTAACGTTACTGTCTCTTTCAGAATGGAATGATTTTGCATGGCACATAAAATTAATTATTAGTGAACATCTTTAGTTAGTTTCCTTTCATTACTCTTTTCGTTTGGAATGTGTTCTAGTTTCCTTTCATTACTCTTTTCGTTTGGAATGTGTTCTGATTTGACATACATAAAGTGTCAATGCCTGAGACACTTGAGTGGCTTGTTTTTGAAGCATAACATTCTGCTTGATAATCTCAGGGACATTGAATTGAAACGAGAGTCCCGTGCTTGGTCTTTTTTTCAATAAAGACGTCGAGCTCCGTTTAACTCTTGTACAGTTTCTTTTTATTAAGTTTTCCTGTGCTCACGCGATGGTTTTACTGTGTTTATACTATGATCTGGCTTTGTTTAATTACACCTGGCATCGTTAAATCTTATGAAATCAGTTATTGATATAAAGGTATTTGTTTTTATACAGCATCAATTCCGTACACCTGACCCTCGACCTTCTCGAGTCGTGTCGGACACTTTCACCCTGTTGGTTTTGTCACCACTGCTCATTCTACTGATTCTGGTAAGCTTTACATAAAAAGGTTGTTATAATACTGTGAGTGAACAAATATAATTCTGCTGTTTCAGTGGGTGAAGATCGGAGCAAATATTAAAGGTTTTCCAGTATCTCTTAGCGCGATTGGGTTCCATCTTGGCTTGGCAGGTATGGCTTTTTAACTAACAAGTTTACGAATAAATAACTTCAATATAAATGATGTAACTCAATACTTTCGTTCTTCTGAACCAATGTAATGGTGACTTCTGTTGTCAAACTGATTTTTAATTCACCGGATTTCTTATCTGAGATTTACTGGTGACTAATGCAATCTTAATGATTTATTTTCAATTGTGTATTTATTTGTTCAGGAATTTTCGGGGTGTATACCTTTTTCTGGCTGAAACTGACGATGTTCGAGGCTTTAAAGTTGGTGACGATACCTGGGGCGATAACCTTCTTTTCAGGTCATCGTTTGCTCTCATACTTATCAGACAAGCGAAAAGCTTGATAAATGATCACGGTCAATTACTTCGACTAAGTTATTTCTAGCGGAATGTTCAAGTTTTACATATTTATTTCTTCACGGAATGTTTGACAACATATGCATCTTTCTGTCTAAAATTGTTTCTTTTACAAATTAAAATCAATGAATCTAAAATGCCTTAATTTAAACAGCTCTTTTTATTATGCATAAATCTCGATAATATAAGAAACAGCATTCATTCAACCTCTTTCCAGTCGTAAATAGTAGTACGACAGTACAAGTGTATCAGGTATTCATGAACCATGAATTAGCTTCCGCTCATCAAATTTTTTTATTGGGTTTCAGCCTGAAAACAAAAGTGAATTTGATGGAGGAATGACAGCTATTGCTTAAGTTCGGTCCTGGGGAACCCCCTTTTCTCAAATGTTAAAAATAACCTTATTCTCTTTATGCTGGACTTATTTTGAAGGATTAGGATTCAAATAAATCTTAAAGTCGTATACAATAAAGCATATTCAGAGAAATACTCGTAGCAGCTTGGTCCATGAATAACTATAAATAAAAAATAATAATATCTTTAAATCTCTTAAAGTTTTATTGAAGTAGATTTTTGTTGATTAAATAAAAGCGGCTTCCAAAAATAATTTCAGTTAAGTTTGGTTTTTATTTTTTATAAGTTTTAATTAAATTGATTAAATTGAGGGTTATGTACAAAATTCAAATACTTAGATAACGAGATGTAATACTGATGAGTAATACCATTAGATAAAGTAAAGATGTTTACTATGCATATGCAATAAATTTCGTGTATACCAAACAATAATGTTAAAAATTAATAAAGAGTATAACCTGTTTCATTTTGGCGATATTTGGCAAATGTATGCTTGTACAGTTAAATTCAATATTAATTTTTGTTTTAAAATAGATCTGAGAATAGATAGCTTAGGTGATCTACTTAATGGTGAAATTATAAAATCAGTCTATTCAAAAGTAGCTGTTTTATGCTAAAATACGCTGAAACTGAAATCAAAGTTTGACTATTACGAATATTACGATGCACGACTTATTATGTTAAAACAACGACTCAAAGATATTAAAAACGTCAACACTAGTCGGAAAGCGTAAGAAAGTAATAGTTCATATTAGTGGTAATTAAAGTTAGTATGACATGACAATCCTTGGAAAGCTGGCTGAGTACTTATTCCTTCTTTTTAGGTTTCTTAGGATTCCTAGACCTAGACTTGGCCTTACATAAAGGACAAATCGGTGCATTTCGATGTATCTGTTGATGGCAAGACAAACAGGACTTCATAGGTGGTGGTTGTTGCCTGTTAAACAAAGTTACCGTTAATTTACAGACAATTTTTATAAGCGAATGCAAACACAAAATGCTTCTTGGTTTTACAAAAGCTAATAATTACGATGCTTTGACAGGGTGAAAAAATAACAGGTGCAATACTTAGAGGCAGTTACAGTAACATTTCAATAAAAAAGACGCCTTTAACACATCTCTTCTGACAGCAATGATAAGTTTGATAACTACATAATAGCCCACTGTTAATGGCGTGACTCAATCGAACAAACGGTTTTACGTCTCAGTCACGCACGGTTTACATGTTTACTTATTTTGGGACAGTTTCCACGCTATTCGATTCCTACTTGATTGATACGTACGTAATAAAGTTTATGAGAAGTGTATGCTATGCATTTATTGTAAAAGACAATACAGCCGGAAGTGGATGTGTGTGTTGGTGTCATTTTTGAGGGGTTTGTTTATAGCTAAATTAAATTCCAGTTCTTGTCACCTTGTCAAGATTCTAGAGCTACTGTTAAGCAAGCGGAACGATTTATAATATAAGCATATCATTCTACTTCCATATCATTAAGCAAGCCAGCACTTCAAAATATGATTGATGGTAGTATATTTATTTTAAACTTGCTTTGTATACCTGAAGGGTGGGGTTGGCCCAGTGGGATGTGCAGGTATATGTGGGGGTGGCCGTTCTTGCTGCTGCTTAGCTGCAGATTGCATCATTGCCAACGGATTTTGACTCATTATGAACGCTGCAGCGGCTGCTTGTGGTGCTGAGGGTTGCTGAGCGTAAGAAAGTCCTGGCATTACTTCTTCCCTTTGACTCTGAGAGTGTGAGTGTGAATGGGACCAGTTGGGAAGTTGGTCAAAAAGTCTATATATTTTAAAAAGTGAGCTTTAATGTTAGAAAAATTTGCAGGAATTATTTAATTGAATCAACATAAACGTTCTATTATTAGTTTGTAATTACTCGGATGAAATGAGAGATGGTTCTTCCTCATGGAGTTCCGGAAGTCGGTCTAAACCCAGACAAGCTTGCCTAAGACGGTCAACTTCGGCCTTAATTGGTCCGAACTCTTGGTGAAGCCTCTTTGCAGTTTCTACGGCACGAGATCTAGCCTGCTCTGACTGCTTTATTACGGATTCCATCTGGATAAAGCATATCATTAAATTAGCCCATGCATTATAAATCGTGATGCATGGCGTAAACTGACTTTGGCATTTTAGCAAATAATAGCATTATATATTACCGAATTAATATCCGCATGAATCTGCCGAAGTTCCTCAACATGGGCCATTTTTTCCTGCATAAGCATCTCTATTTCAGACCGATAGTCTTGCAAACACCGTTCCTCCTTTCGACAGGTTTCAACTTCATCCAGAAGACGCTCTTTCATTTTTAGCATTTGCAAAGTCTTCGATCTATAAGAATTTCAACAGATTTTCATAAATTAACTGGGTAGTGTATATAGTTATCTTTTTGATAACCATCTCTAGTTAACAACTCTTTGTCTAATTTTGATTTTCTAAGCCTAGACTTCATGAATTTCATAGGGTACAAAAATCCTGCAAAACTATAATTATCAATTTCTAAAGATAATTTGTTAGGGTTCAATTGCCTACGTAAATCTTTGCCAGTGACACTGCAAAATGAGAAAATAAGCTACCGTAATTCTTCGACAATAGGCCGCCCGCTTTAACTAAGTCGCTACGCTATCCTTTACATGTTAAACAGGGGTATCTCTCCCATGTTAACCATGCTTCAAAACATAATTTTTTCATACATACGCCGTGGCCAATTGTCAAGGAATTTAACGGTTTATTCTTATGAAACACAGAAATACATGTTTTGTTAACGTTCTCTAATAATTTTTAAAGTCAAAAGTCTGCGTGGTTTGCTCAAAAGGTTGATTATTGAACATTTAAAGACGCTTCGTGGGAAGTTCAGAGTAGATGAACCTTTGTTCACTGTCAAAATGTGTATGCAGTTGTGACATGTAAACTCATAAAGTTGAATTATATTGCCCGTCACTTAAGTTATAAAATAACTCATTTAAAAAGACTACTTTGTTGCTTCTTTCCCAATATCCCAATACATAATGTTTGAACAACTCACTTGATTTCTTTAACCAGCTCCAATTTAGCTAGTGTAGAAGCGGTCCGTTCTTCCAAGTCCATCATTTTGTATTCGATAGTTAGTAATACTAAATCGCTAGTAACAAAAGTATGGATTATGACAAATCAAATCACTTCCTGTGCTATTATTTAGCAAATATAATAACTAATGCTATGCTGGACAACAATTTTTGCACGTTTAGGAATTTATTTCTAACTTAATCTTTGCAAATATCTCCTTGTAAAGCATCCATACCTTTAAACCAACCCTTATATGCAAATGTCTGCTTGAAAATTAATAAAAATCCAGTGGAATTAAATCAAGAGAGAGGTAGACAGCTCTACTTTACTTTAATGTCACCAAAAACTACCCAAGACGAGGTAGGTATGTGACAATCTTTAGTTATTTCTGGGCAGGACCCATCCACCATAGGAATAAGCCCCATCTCTACCCTTTCAAACTTATTCAGGGTGTTTTTCGTTGGACTAGGACATCATCGGATGGAAACACTTTATAAACCTTCCTAGTAGTTTCATGTACCAGAATAAAGCAAAAAGTACCATCAAACCTCATAGAACGCAATCCATACAATGTAACACACAAGCAGGGAAAGACTTTAATAAGCTCGATCAATGCATTCCATTCACCTCTACTACTCTGTAGTAAAAGTACGACGTAACATGGGGGTTTCCAGTTAGCTGGATTCATATTAACTTACTTGGCTAGAACACAATTTTTGAAGCTTAAATCTAATACCACACCAAAGTTGAAGGTAGTAGTAGCAGTAGTCTTGTCTGGTATCCTAGGCAGTGGTAATGGTTATTATCAAAACAGAACAAATCCGCTACAAAGTACTGTGTAGCTGTATGGTTATATGCTATAAAGTATGATGTTCAATGTGCCAGCAGAATGGAAAACTTGTTGGTTATCCCCGAATAGGTTTTAATAGTGAAGAAGATACAGAATAGTGTTTAGTTTGGATGAGGATTGCTAGGTAAATCCATGATTGATACGGTAAGAACTTTCTTACGTCTTTAACGATCATTGAATCCTAACAAGAGCCACATGACGATGACAGTGACCTTAGAAATTTCTGGTTTGTAGTATTGTAGATTCTAGCGTAGCTCACTATTCCCAATAACTACTTACCTGTCTGTCTAAAAATCATAGGAAGATTCATTACTGTTTTGCTACTTGTTGTAACGGGATAGGGCAGGGAGCTTATTGCCTTTTGTGCATTCATACAATAGGATTTTGCATTAAATACAGACAACAATAATACAGGTAGGTAAAGCTCACTCAGTCGTGTGAACAAACTTATTGGAGAATTTACTTTGGAAATAATACTGCTAGATCTTTTTAAAACCATCTCTCCATTTTCTGCTACTTTCTAGTTTCTACACTTCCTTTTGGGGAAGTGAGTGTCATGTTAATTTAATAGCTTAAGTTTGAGATTGTTATAGTAAATCCTGGACTCTTTTTACACTATACATTAAGTTCTTTAATTGTGAGTTATATGTATTCTTATTTCTTTCTAGTTCCAAAAAACGAGAGAAGTTGTACAAAGTTTTGAATCCAGTTGGATATAATCGAGGAAGATATCGTAAGTTTTTAAGGACCTATTCTAACGCTCGTTGTGTGTAAACTGGTTTTACATTTTTAAGAATCAAACTGTTTCGGTGAGATTCATTAATGTTTATAAGAAGTATTGTCTTGTCTTACATGTTCAAACGTAGTTTTCAATTGATTTTTAACGCGAATTACCAGTAAACGCTAAGTAAATTCGCAGTAGGAAGGTAGGAATCCTATTCCCATTCGCTTCGCATATCATTAAATATTTATATTGTATGAATTTGGCTTTTAATAGGTTTTAATGAAAAGTTTCAAGCTCAATTATATACTTATTGGAGCAAAGGATTTTAAATGAATGACTATTAGATTAGTTTGGAGAATTTCTAAAACTAAATGGTATATGATATTGAAACACATTTTAATGCTACGTATAAGTAAAGTAACTCGAAGTATTCATTAAATGGCTAAAAACTGCAAATATTCATATAAATGGCAAATTAGTTTCCAACTAAATAATAATTGTTAATTGCATACATTTTTAGTATCGTCGACCAAACATAGTTTGTAGAAATAGGGAGTTAGAAACGGTTAACTTGTACTGAAGAATGTATAGCCAAATCGCACGTCAGTTAAGTTCTGAGTCTGGGTGACATTCGCAGAACTTCACTGACGTGTATTTTGTATTTGTAATGCAAATACCAAGTTGATTGTAGTGGTTTTCATTGTTACGTGCTATTAATATTACATGCAACTATGATTTAAAGATAAAATGACCTTCATTTTTTGCTCGTCACTCGTCGGAGTTTTTTCGATGCTGCTAACATGTTCAAATTTCCTCTATGGATGGACAGTAAATAAGTGCTCGATTCTAGCTAATGCAATGCTTAAGTAGTTGTTTAGTTAGAAAGTTTAGTAGTATGAGCCATAAATTCAATATTTATTTGAAAGGGGGTTCAGATACTAGCCCAGTTGCATGTATGTAATTGTATCCCGTATTAAAATTATATTTAATCAAATGTAGACAGAAGTATGCATTGCATTTTAGCAGTTTCAGCTTAAAAACCATCCATTGTGTGCTAATACGAAACATAGCAGGGCAAGGAAAGGTAAATTAGTAGTTGTTATTTTATAAAATACATCATTTTTATATAAGTGTTCGGCATCGGGAAAAGTTGCACAGTTGACAGTGGTGAACAGAGGTTATATCTAGTACAACCAACCAACCAAAAACAGTTTTTACTCTAAATATCAGGTACACTTTAGCTTGTTTCAATTCAGTATGTAAAAAGTCATGACTTTTTCATATTAACAATTTTGCCTATTCAGCTAAACAGATTTATGGCTTTGAGTAAAACGTTATAAATCTCTGTTGTAAATGCAGTATTCTCCCTCATTGTATTTTGAAGATTATTTAAATAAGTTTCTGTTAAATTTGAGTTGGGTTAGTATTTATTTTTTCACACGTAGATCATTCATGCAAAAGACTAGTATTGAATTTCTTCTAAATAAATAGACATTTCTTCTTTATCGTAATTAGTAGTTGGAGTTATGGAAGTGAAGTGATGATTAATGCATAATCTAACCGTACCGTCACCGTAGATTTTGTATTTTTTGGGATTGATGACATAGAAAGCAATTTGCAGTAGTTAATATCTGTAGTAACTGAGTTACCCATCTCATCGTTATCCCAGCCTTAGCCTAGTGTTTGTAGTGAGTTACAAAATCCAGCTAGGATCTAATGCGAAACGCTTATATATAGCTCAAATCAGTTGTTTAATTATTTATTCAAGATTTATAAAATCTAAAACTCGGAGGGAACTATCATCTAAAAGCCCGATAAGTTATTCGAGTGTACAAAAATCTCAACACCAATCCACAAATCAACCTTTTACTGTCCTAGGTAGACGTTGAATCAAAATCAAAGGTAGTTTTTGCCAATCGTTCTTTCATTCTGTTCTTATCATCGCGAGCGAAAATGAATCAGATAAAGATAATACTGTAGAAATTGGTTACTCCAGAGCATATATTTAAGATCCCTACTTTGTATAGCAGTCTGCATGGGTCTTTGAGGGTAGTTGTTCATGATATCTTGTAATATTGCTTGCATTCCTAATTTTGAGGCAAACCAAGGCGTACAGAGAGTTGTCTAGAGAAAATTCAAGAAGGTTAGCAGAAGCAGGAGTTCCGCTAATAATATATTTACGTAAGAAGGCAGCATTAGCTGCTTACTAACATAGCTGGTCCCAAAGCAGTAACTTATTTATTCATCCTCGGTAAAACTTTAACAAACATTGTCTTCCTCCATCTCATTAAAACTGACTTCTGTTTGTGACGACAAGGGGTAATTCTTTGCAAATGGGAATGTAATCATGAGAACGGCATAGCAAGCAAGCAGATATAGATTAATGTAATGTATTTTTATGGCTGCAGGTTATTCTAGATGTTCTTATATGCAGTTTCTGTTGTTCTACCTTTCTATTTTACTACCTTGCTAGCATTTCAATCGATTGAAGTGGTTTTGTAATAGGGTTATTTATTGTGTTGCATAGACCTCTCAGTCTAACCGAAGAGCTAAGGCGCACTATCTAGCTGGGTCTATTGTCCAGTTGTTCATTTTACATAGCAAAGTTTAATTAATTACTGACCAATTCGTGAGTCATAATTTGCTGGATTTTTTAAAAGGAAAGGTTTTGTAGTATTTCAGTAGTGAGTCGCTTATTGTTGTCCAGTGAATTGAAAAATTGACTTTTTTGGCAAAGACACATTCAATCACACATTCAAACGTTCAATAATAATAACGTCCCAAAAAATGAACAAATCTTATACGAAAATAATTCAAAATGTATTCCCCTGTTTGTTAAAATTAAAATCGAAATTTCTATGAAGTTAATTTTCCGGGCCAGTTTAACATCTGGCGAGGTATTAAATTACAAATCATGTATCGTATTATCCAGACTAAACTAAGAAATCTGATAGTCGAGACACGTGTTAATGTTAAAGCTAAATTAGCAGTAATAAGAGCTTTAAAATAATTGTAAACTGTATTTGGACTTCAACATAGGAAAATATTTCTTGGTTTTTTTTTGCATCTAACATAGAACAGAACTCTTCAACTCATCGTACGCATTTTACTAACTAACGCTGCTACCTAATACCATGTCATGTCCTCAAATAAGTTGCAAACTAAAGGTTTCTGTTCCAACTTACTTTCACTCCTATGTTTATGCATTATGTTATAGGAACCTGTTTTGTCTCGTCTTTTATTAACATTTATTTGTATTATAGCTTTTGGTAGTGAACCATAAAGATTGCATTCCTTTTAAAGCCATTTCCTGTCCGTGCTAACTATACACAGTGCATAATGTCAGTTTTCTCTGCACAGTAATTTATCTCCCCATAGCTATGCATAGAAAGGATCATCAAGTAAATAGCTTTATAATTTTTAGGATTCTATCATATCGCATTACATCCTTTGCTTTGCTTTGTTGGGAAAAAGTTCCAGACTAATTAAGATTAGTGAAACTCTATCAGCAAGGCTTAAAGTGGGGTTTTTTTCTATCTTTTGAGAATTGGGCTATTTGGTCACAAGTTAAGTTGGTTAGTAGAAAATGTTTGATTATCTGAACTAGACTATGGGATTTGGCTTTTGAAGTCATGAAAAAATCATTCTTGTTCAACATAAATTCTAATTATTTGTGAAGAGAGAAACCTATGCCCAGCATTTAAGATAACAAAGACGTATTTTGTATGCAGATGGAATTCGTGCAAGTATAGGAAACTCCATAACCTAACAAAGGTTCCCATGCTAGTCATTAAATACATTGGATGGAAATGTAGCACGGTCACGGTGGGTAGGCCGGGTAAGGTTGCTACTCAACGCGTAACTGAACTGAGCCCGTAAAACTCATAAAAGGACTTTTATACTTGTTTGATTTCTATGGCTGAAAGAATGATTGATAAGTTTTTACAAGTTGTTTCTACTTTCAACTACATGAGATATTGATTTATCGACCAATTTTCATATTCTCAAGGCAAAGGAACGTGAATAGGGAACCCAAACCGACTAAAATATTAGTTGTATGAAAAGCGATATTAAACTAGGTTGCATGTTGGGATTGTCTAACCATTCTCATTACATAATTTACCCTTTGAAATCCATTTGGAAGCCTACTTTACGGCGATTTTTTAGGTAGATGCTTCAGTACTTTTTTTACATTATATTTAGTCATCTTATGATTTTAAATTTCTAAGAGTATTTAGCTTTGTTTTATTGGAAAACAAAAGCGTAATTTTAAAACTCGGATTTTGTTTCGGAAATTAAGTTTAATATTTCTCAGACCACTTAACATTTTGACTCAGAGAAATACATGATCAGTAAAAATATTCAACTTTCTTTTTTATCCAAATTACAGATCCCAAACGCTTGAAGTTAGAAACTGGAGAAAAGTCCTTTCGTAGTGTACAGAAGTAAATCAGCAATTACAACATGATGACCCCAACAACCTATTCAATAGGATATGCCGTCTTGGCCATCGCATCTTTGCTCGTCCTAGTTAACACAACGCCTACGGGTAAGCTAACTTTGCTACATTTTCTTAACGTAAACTCATACCCGCAGTTTCCAAGAGTAATGATTATTTAACGAAAAATTGTTTAACATTTAACATTCAATTTAGCTGTCACGGAGTTGGATAAATGTAGCGGAGTTTTAACGTGTAAAACATGCGTGGGTACTAAAGTCAATGGAGGAAACGATACTTGTGTATTTGAAAGTACCAGAGGAGGTTTTGAATGCGTAAAAGACGCCGAAGTCGCCGAGGGAGTAATTGCCGTTTACAAAACCGAAACTGATTGTAAGAAAAATCAACATTTCATGTCATTAAAGCGTTTTACTAGAAATTAGTGGATTTTAATAAAATATTTCTGTAAATAGGTGCAAAAATTCCGGACCAACCAACGCCACCACGTACTAAAGAACTCGCTTATTTAAAATAAACAGAATGCTCAATGCAGTTAATTTTAAAGGCTTTTAAATAATATGTGCTTGCTTTGGAATTTATTCACTCTGCAGCTACTACTACCACTACTACAGTAGCTCCAACAAACGCGACTACAACCACCCCTTCTACAACCACAACATCAGCGACCACCCCCACAACAACAAACGCTACTACCCCCGCAAGTACGACCACGCCAACTCCTACTACCCCAACAACGACCACTACAGTAGCACCCACTACAAGTACGCCTAACAGTACGTCAACCAGTACTGCAGCCCCTTCTACTACTACCACAGCAGTTCCTTCACCAACTCCTGAACCAAGATCTGGATCTGGAATGTCTGTAGCGTCTTTTTTTGGTAATAACCTAAAATTACTACCCAGTTTCTGAAGATTTGTAGAGAAAAATCATTTCAAAAATGTCTTTTTGATATAGGTGGAATCGTATTCACTTTGGGAGTAAGCGCAGTTGGTTATTTGGTCTGGCGTTTCTATAAAGTCCGAATGGATCGAAATTATCACACTTTGTAAGCAAAATAATTCATAGTTGACAGTAAAAAGTAGGCGATAACTACCTGCCATTCGCTAAAAAAATCACTGTTTAACCCTTATAATACTATAAATATTGGTACTTATGATGTAAAGCAAAAAATATTCTTGAATTGCGTATCCCTCGTGGTTAATCGAATCCTTCCAAAATTTCCAGTGCTAATCCGACATTTTAATCCCCAACCATCCAAACAATCGCTGCTAACTACCATTCAGAATTCTAATGCATCGGTTCGTTGAGTTTCTGCAAATCGTCAGTTTATTCACTGATTTTGATAGAATGCTAGTGCTACAGTACAATGTGGAGTAGATGTGTGAATGTAGTGAAATAGTATGACCTAGCTGTGTGATTTGTAATTGTAACATATAAGCTCAAACTTAGCTTGTAATTAGTTTAAAATCGAAACTGTGTATGTCCCTGAATTTAGAGTTTGTATGTATTTTTGTTTTGGGCTAGCTTCAGCTTCTGCAAATTAGTTGTTTTTACTTTATTTATCAAACACATCGTCCCAAATATAGCCATGACTTTTAGTGAATGGGGCAGGGATCTTTGACGCCGATGGACTGGTGGGGATTAAGGGGAACGATTGTAATCTTCGGGAAGAATTGGATTGGAAGCCAATGTCGTGCCGTGGCCGTGGCCGTGGAAGACTTCATTGTTCTGCTTCATTTATTTTTTTGTTATAATAATATGGAGGAATAAGTTCAATTTATTTTAAATGTTTTGTGGCCGTGAATTTTGATTTTGCTTACTTCAATTGATGTTATAATTACTAACCAAACTTTAAGCATGTGAACCTATGTTGAAAGCCTGGCCCTGTATTGTAAACTAACTAACAGCATATGGCAAAAATGGAAGGTGCATGTACAGTTTGTCAATGTTTGTGGGGAAAACTATCTTTAAATTTATTTCCAGATCTACGAACCTGATCTAAAGTTTGGGAAGAATCTCTAGCGAAGTTCCGTAGTTAGGTTTCGCTTATATCAAGTTCTCTGTACGAATATAAAAATTGAATCAATGCAATGAGCAGTCCTGATTTTATCCGTCTCTTTTTCGTATAAAAGTAATCTCATTGAAGAGTGCCTGCCTGGCTAGCTCGGTAAATTGTTTTGATGGGTATGTATATATTTATTATAATAGAATGTTGGTTAATTAAATTAAACATCAGTCAATATGGAATGTAAGCAGCGTCAATTATTAAGATAAGTTCAATGTGATTTAATTCGTTAGGCATACAATTATGGATTTAAAGATTTTATGCGTAGATTGTGAAGTAAACTGCGTTTTATGCCATCATTATTAGTTCCATGTGTCATATCTTAGAATTTAGTTAAGCAGATTCTTTTTAGTTATTTATTTTGATGTGCAAATATGTATCGGTATTAGAAGTCGTTTTAATTTTATGGTAATTTAGTAAAGAAATGAAATAAAAATTAGACCGGATCTGCTGAGTGTTTTTGGTAAATTTAAGTACAAGTACAGTATGATAATGATGAATCTTCATACTTATGGGTGATACTTCTATATATATCATAATTAAATTGTCAAAACTACTGTTTCTGTCTGCTGATATCGATTATCAATTCAAAGTGCAAGTTTTTGTAAAACGTTATTGGAGAATTATCAAAATGTCAAATTAAGAATGCCTCAAGTCCTAAATTTCTGAAAAGGAAGCTCTCAAGACTCAATACTTTAGGAAGTTTTAGGGTGCTAAAACAGCTACCGCAAGTTTATATGGCGTTTGGATGTATTACACTTTACGTGAGTTGAGTTTATGCCCAACGTTTTGTGATTTTAGTTTTTAGTTATTATTTCGAAATAAAAATAAAGCTAACCTTTGTTAATCGTCAACAATACCTGTACTTTATTCCATTTAATGGAGCACATATATTGTCCGGAAGTGGGGGTCCGGCTGTATGATATTAAAATCAACCATGATTATAACAAAACACGCAGAGACTTTAGCTTCTGTGATAAATTCTGGAACAGCAAGACTAAATCTACCTTTATTATGAATTTATCCATGAAACTTTACAATGTCCGCATTCTTGTTATTTGATTCCTTCAGCTTTTAATATATCCAAACAGAACAATGGCAAGTTCATACTGACTTTGGTGTATAATGCTTCTACTTAACTAGGTTGATTTTATTGGCGAATTTGAATCTATTGTAAATATAAACATAAAACTTCTACGATCGCCAAAGCTAAAGCTATAAGCCATACTGCTTACGCTACGCAAACCTAGAGTAATTTTATGCTTGATGCATATAGGTAACATCAGCATAGGGCTCGTTTATTACGGCAGTTAAGACCCCTCGAATTGCAATTACCTGCAGTGATAATGTAGGAAGTTTTGTTGCATTAATAAATAAATAAATAAGGCTGAATATAATTGAACACGAGCTAAAGCGCATATTATTTTTGTCTACCTGTTACCCTAGCGCCTAGCGCATCCTTCCCTCTTGAAAAATGCATAAAGTTATCAAAAATGTCAATTTTTGCATTTTAGTGAGTGTCTTATTCACCATAGTAGGTTTGTCATGTCTCTGTATACAAAATTTTTCTTTTTGTTTAACTTTTTTAAGTGAGCACTGGTTGTTCTGACCATTTATATGGATTAAAAATCTACAGATGCATCAGTTACCAAAGACCCTTCAACATTTCATACGAACCCAGCAGCCCCTGTTTCCTCAGCGGTGGGCCCCACGCTAGAACCTGAGGTTGACAGCAGCACGGAGCCGATGCTTTACATAGACTATGAGTCACTAAATGATACAAGTTTTACGAAGTTGTCCTACAATACCACGGACGATTATGGTTCTTTTGAAATTTCCAATAAAACAACTCTTCTCGATGATGGAAACTTCACGAGTACTGATTTACTAGAGGAAGAAAGCGTACATTTAGAAAACACAGTGAAGTTTACCACATCGGGTGATGGTGACGAGACTCCTGCTGAAAGACTTTGGCATTATGGCAGTAAGAATATGAATATTCAGCGAGTTCTTCTGAAGTACCTTTACTAAAATAATACTTTTAATTGCTTAAATTCCAGGTTTATCGGCCTTGATCGTGTTAACTATTTGCATAACATTCGTGGTTATTTCGTGGATCGTACGATCCATTAACAAACTTCAACAACCAAACTAGCAGACTCACTGGATGATAAGCGGGATGAGATTTATTTTACCCAAGTTGTGTGACATTTTATTTATTAACGAGAAAAATATTTGTCTATTTATCCATACCTAGCAGTACATCCAGAGTACGCATTTTAGGATGATATTAAAGATGTCCTCATGTTTAAGTCGAGCAGAGATTCAAAGTGTAATATTAACTGCAAAGGTATATAAAATGAGTTTTATTGTTTTCATTTAAAAATACAAACATCGACAAAACAGAGGTTATAATTTCTGAAACGCTCTAGTCGCAACTACATCTCCTATTGTAAAAGTTGTAATCATATCATCTTTCGTGAAAACTCGTACAGTTACTGATTCAAACCCCTGAATTTGCTGTCTGTGAGTAAGAGTATTTCCTTCAATCGTAATTCTCGACTGCAAAGTCCGATAGTTTTTCATATGAAAGTGTTCATTATGATTTTTGGAAATGTATAATGTATTATTTTTCATTATATAACCTTTGATTTCCTGCCATCCCCAAGGGTTTCGACAAATTCTTCACCCGAGACGAACTCTATTTGAAAGCATTTGTATTTTGTGATAGTTTTCTGGGTCCATTTACCATTTTCTTTATGATATTCTATCGTTGGATGGGCTCTGGATGCTATATTCCTGTGAATCATACCAACACCTGAAATTTCAAAGTAATTTTATTTTAATATAAAAGAAATAATTTAAATAAGGAAATAGTTTTTGATTTTTGGGAATTTTCACCAGCAGACTTTAAAAACGCATCATATCTTTCACTAGAAACCAACTCATACGCTCCGGATATGTCCATTTCAGGTTTATACAACCGGCTTATCAAGTTATTTTAAAGAGTTGAACCAAAATGGACTCGACTGAAGGTTGGTCACCTACTGAATGGCATGAATGTACAAAAGTTGCATAAAATCGGAAACATTATTCGTGATATGGTTGGTGAACGATTAGAGATGACAAGCCCTAGTCAGCAACCAATACTTTCATTTTCATTATCAAGTTGATCTCTAATAAATTGAATTACTTCTTCGCTGAACGATGTTTGGTCCATGTTAAGCGATAAGGACACTTGATATTGGCATTTTTCAACATGTGTCGTCCCAATCGTATTAATGATTCACAGAACCCTTTAATTATCATATTATCAAGTTAAAGATCGTGAGTGCAAAATCATTTTTAGCCTTCTAAAAATGCGTTATTGTGTCAAACTCTTTTGTAGATTAAGTTTTGTTGCACAGATTTAGAGCACTATTTTTTTATATTTTCTGCAACGCAACGCAAATATTTTTAAATTTCACAAAACACATTTAATTTTAAATCTAAAAGCTTTAGTACAGAAGTTACGACACGAACGTACTTTTACTAATTAATGTATGTTTGACAACAGGAGATCAAAAGGCGTCAATGTCAACAAGTACAGACTTAAATTTTATGTTTATCCTCTTTATTAAATTAAATGTAGTACCGAGTGAAAACACTTATCAATAACATAGTGTATGCGTAATCGCAAGTTGTAAAGGTTCTGATTACGAGATGTTTAAAATGAGCAGCGACCATGCATAAATGTTATTTAATTGCATGGACATTGACATCCGTTAGGCTTTCCTCACGTGCTTTGATTCGATAAGGCAAGAACTCTTTTAGTTTTCAGCATATTTTTAATCTCGGCTAAATCCGTGATGCATAGGATTATGTGTACGGCAATCAGATTTGTATTAATTGCATACTGTGTATACAACTTGAAGCAAAATTTAAGAAGTTATAGAACATTGCAAAAGAAAGAGGTTAGATTCATTTGAAGTAATTTTGACGGAACAACTAGGAATTATTTATGATGATATAAAAAACGTCGGCTTAAAAAAATACACATGTTTTATTTCCAGAACTCCATACAACAAGTTTATTATCCAGTAGAAAAAAATGAAGTTCTTTTGAGCAATCTAATCAACTTCAATCCAACAATCGACGCCCACATGAATTTGCTTTAGCAACAATGCTGCATCCTGAATTGCAGCAACATGAATGAAATGAACTACTCCTCCTTTATTCTGTAGCATGCATATTGTGTGGAAATGACGAAGAAGCTGATTAAAATCAAATTACCCATTACTTTCAATGTCAACTCATAAACTAAAAGTCAACGCTTCGCTTACTTTAGCATATACGAAAAATCACTTGGGATATTCTAGACACCTTCCAATGTTCTAATCCTTTGTTTTGTTCTTACTAAGACTAACGCTACATTCTTGAGCGTCCATCCATCCATACACTAAAGTTTACCGATCTACCTCACCCAATGCCTTATCTGGAATCACCAGTCAAGTGGAGTTTGGAGTAGTCTATCAATTATTATCACTGTGTATATGCAAAAAATGTGAAGAAGATGTTGGGAATGGTCATAATGAATTTTTCACGCTTACACTTCATTGTTCATTCGAATCACTTCTTCGTTTGTCACCCACCTCGTTATACCGATGTCAGAAGGTATATAGAGTTCAGTTAAAGTTCAAGTCTGAACTATAATAAGGACTTGACACTACTGTCTGTCTTGGAGTGCTCATAAAATGCTTCAATGAAACGGCAAGTATTATTATACCAATCTCTATATCATAAAAGATGACATTCGACTCGTTTAAATCTTTCAACCATAATATAAAATCATCGTTCACGGTATCAACTTCCTTGTTCCTAGACGGACTACTAGAATATGAGTTAGTATTACCTTTCTATAGTGTTAAATACTGAACTCTTAACACCAACCAACGTAAATGGCGATGGTCGGTGGGTGTGCAAGTTTTAAAAACATATATCAAATGTAGACGTCTATTCTGCGTTAATGAAGCGTTAAAAAGTTTCCTCCTTAGTAGCCGTTGTTGCTGCTGCTGGATGTACAGGATCCTCCCCCACAAAATATGGAAAAGTATTTTATTTCCTGTTAAATCAATCGAACTTCATGCAGTTCAGCAGCCCTTCATAACTTTTTCAATTATGATTTTTTATTGGAATGGTCCATTTCTTCTGGTGTAGGTATGTATTGATAGGAATGGATGTACAAGTACAGCATGCAGTACAGTTCTTAATTTGGATCAAGTTACCTTGAAACATACGAGGCTTTGGAAAACAGCTTATAATAACCACGAACTTCGTTGTTGTGTTCTAGTTATAATTCATTCCAGAGATAAAAGTGGGATTTTGTTGACATTTATATTGCACCACGTCTTGCGGCTGTTACCATTAGTTTACCGTCTGTGGTAAATGCATGTACAAGAGGTAATTACTGCACTTTAGAAGCTGATTATTAAAAGTTAAACGTTTGTACATGTTTTTAATTACTCGCTAATGTTCTAATTTTATTTCCTACATCTTTTCTCAATTAGTAATAGTAAGTAATCTCTAGTATAAGAAAAATCAAGCATACTACGTTCCTGCTAGCCGAGCTCTCTATTCTTCCAAACCATGGCTAAATGTAATCTTTATTTTATTTACAGCTTTTATTATAGGCCCTCGCAAGGTCCATTCGAATACCAAAATAAGAATTAAGCAAAAATGAAACTTAATGCTGTTGCTAGTTGTTTGAGACAGAGGCTTAATTGTTGATCTGTCAGTATTGAACGCAATAAATTAGCAACTTCGTGAAACGGAGGTAGTATTCTATTTAACTTTCAACCCTCTGAATAAAGAGCCAAGGTGAAGGGATAGAGCTTAATTGTCGTTTACTACTGACCAGCAGTGGCAACAATAGAGTAGACAAAGGGATATTATGCACATAAAGTACGTTTTTATCTGCAACAAGTCCCTCCTGTTGTAATTTATTTATTTTTATCCTCCTTCCTCCTTTCAAGGACCAACCTAGAAAGATATTGATTTGCAAAGAAACAATTCTCCGTCTATTTTTTCTGAGTACAAAGGAAGCATAAAGAAATAAATTGAATTGAAAGAATAGTTTGGGTTCATTGAATTTTTTGAGGATGCTACACTTTAAATATTCAATATATCCTGTGGTTAAAAAGACAAGTTTGATATCATCTTCTACACATTTCGTTCGTTGAGGTCTAACATTATTCGATTACTGCGTCACACCTAAATAGGATAAAATAATAGACCATTAGTTGTAATTAGAACTAGTAAATGCTAATGTCTTTCCATCATGATGATTTTGAAATTAATTAGAAGTCTGTACAAAGCAAGTAGAGGTAGTTCACTTCTGTTCAACTGAAGTGCAGATCTGCAGCTTACAAAAAGATATGAGAAAGGTGTGCGTTTTATGATCTGGAATAACTTGTATGGAAAGAAATGTACTAGTGTAGGATTGATGTTATAGTTAAATTGGAAGAGAGATAAATTGTGCAAACTCATTTCAATGAAAAACTCCATCCTGCTTGCTTATTACCTTCTTATTCAGTTTTTGATTGGAATCTAACAAAAACTTGTTAACAGCAAAGACGTTAAATGCAAAAGCCTTTGAGCACTCATACTTAATACTTGATTTATGACCAGAGATCTTTGTTCATTTAGCATAGCTGTATGTAATTCAAAATTCCAAGCAGTGAAATAATCTATAACTTGTAAAGATTAAGATTACAGAGGAGGACGGGATTGGCAGCGTTAGGCGATGAGAAATTAAAGGAATAAATTCATCCCCTTTAGCCAAAGATTCAAATTAAATGCATGAAAAAGCATTGAACAGAAAGCAACAACTTTTCTCTAGCAAAGCAATGCAATCTGGCAAAATCTACTAGAAAAAATTGTACAATCCTTGGAGGGCAAAAATGCAAGGGATGAAATGGAAGTAGAATAGTAAGTTAAAAACATGAAGCAAGCAAATTACCTCTATCTTTCTTAGTCTCTAGTATAAACTTATAATAAATAGAAAATGACGAGTGAAGGAAAGTAAAGTACGTGTCTTTAAGGGATATGCAAGCATTTTTAATTTTTTCTGCTCCCAGTTCCCATACTCCTGCAAACTGATGGACGGCTTGGCAAGGAGCGAATGGCAGACTCAGGGCTAACTTGTCATAAAGTCATTAAAAGTAGGCTTGATCATCACGAATTTGGTTGTGGCTGAGGTAAAATAAATTTTCTAATGTTTCATAAAAAAATGTAGGTTTAAATTTTAATGTTCCGTCAGTCCGTTTTCTAAGCTTTGTATGTAGTTAAAAAACCGCATACACAACATTTAAATGGTCTAATCAATTTCTAAGTTGTTGCAGTTTTAATCAAGTTCAATTGCAATACATATCGTTTGGGATCTCTTTATAATTTGTTGAATATGATGAAGTTTTTTATAATTAAAGTTGTGTATATTTTTAATAATTACAATTTTACAAACGAAGCAAATAACCAAATAAGGATAATATAGTGTTCATAAACTTTTCTCCTCAGTTTATTTTACAACCTACCCTTTAAAAATATGAATTGTAAGCTTATTATTACTATTACAACTGCTACATTTTTTAATCAATCTATCTACAGGCAAACCAACAGCTTTCACTGCCGAACCCTAACTAAAGTTTGTAAACACTTGATACTGGGAACCAGTGGCCACTACTACTAGTCTGTTATTCTTTAGCACGTAGCAAAAACAAAACTGGACATTGCATGATTTCTCTGATCTCTGAAGAAGACCACAAAATAAGAAGTTAAACTTGAATCCTCTCCTAGTCTTTGATACCTACTACATAAGTTAACTTCAACCAGCTCCTAGACTGAGTCAACAGAGTTCCTTCACTCTTTACTTTACAAACCACTACGACTACCACATTACTACAACTACTTCTTCAGTAATCTTATGAATAAATTCTTCCATACGAATGTATCATGAAATCTCTACAATATAACGTAAAATGTAGATCTGTCCAACAAACTATAACCAAGGGTTGCCGCACCCCGAGGGACAACCCCATACTTGTTTTCATCGTTCACTTTTGCTACGCGGACAGTCAGTGTCCTTCAAAGTAATCAAAATCCTAGGGAATTTACGACTAACCACGATATTGAGGCTGGGCTTTTATAAGTACAAAATTCATTTTGTTACGAATTTTCTGCTAGAACGACTAAAGCTATAAGAACAAAATATGAACTATTATACACTTTTATTTTATCTTCATCTGAAACTCCAAAGGCTTTATTGCAATTACGGCTTCTGCCAGGCGTTCTCCTGTTGCTTCTGCTGCACATAATATTTCATCTTGTAAAATACCTGCAGCATGTTCACATTTCCCTACCCTCATGTTCTTTCACAGGTATTAGAAGACAGATGTGTATGTGTGTTGGATATTTTACCACAAATCTTATGAAGTAAAAAAATTTCTCAACATTGTATATGGACACAGTTGGCAAGCAGAACGGATACATGCATAGTTGAGGGATGCAGAGATGATAATACAAATATTATGGCCAGAGAGCTGATCTTTCTTCTACCTGTGTAGCCCAAAAGAAGCCAGATGAGTGGGTAATAATCAACTAAAGTTAAAAACACCTCAGTCTCTGCAGTTTACTCTCTTTAGTTATATCCAATGCTTTAATATCATCATGTTGGTGCAATGTTATGTTACTTTTTACCAATGAATACTGAATGTAATAGAAATACATGGTTGTTTGACTACAGTACAACCATCCAGAAAAGTTTACAAGGGATTTGTTCCTACCTACAATCTACCTACCTGCTTGCTTAGAGCTTCCTTAGGATGCATTTTATTATCTAGAAATCTGTCGAGAAGGCAAGACGTACCTTTCTGAAATCCCCGAAGCCATCGGGGCTTCTGAGGGATGCCGTTTTTAAGTAGGGTTTGTAGCAGATATGTAATGTAGAGGGGTTGAGCTGCATTAAGTTTTTAAAAGACAACAGAAGGCGAGATTAGATTATAACACAGAGGTAAGCAGCAACGGGAGACAATGGACAAGTCTTTAGCTACTGCAGATCCAGAGAAGAATTTCCCAGTCCAATGGTAAAAATAACCGGAACGTGTTTTTCTGAGTCATCTTCTAAATCTCTTATAAGTTAGGTAGATAGTTTCCAAGAATACAAGACGAGTGCATGGTAGTTGCCTACCTAAGTGAAGTTAATTATTCATCATTTTTACTGTAACAGACACTTTCCTCATGTTGGCTATAAGGGAAAGAGGCTGGACCGGTGAAAAATCATATTCAGCAATTCAGTTCGTAGTTAAGCTAGCTGCGGCTACTGGAGTGTCAAAAAGTGACTTTAGCTGTATTAGTGCTTAATGCAGAGTTATTCATTTAGCATTGAAAAGGATGGTTAATTCTTTCGGACCAATTTTCTTAATGGATTCTCAAGGAGATTTGCATATTATGAGGACAGTTGATTGGTACCATCCAACTAGTGAAGCTTTTTAAAGGGTTTGTCTAGCTGTGGATGTCCAAGAGAAATGTTGTAATCCTAAAAAATATTGAGACAATAATATGTTTCAAAAAGTTTAAGACTTGAGTATTTCTTATGTGGTAAAAAATGCCCCATATTGTGCATCGTAATCGTTCGTAAAGCGTCAGAAGTATTAAGATAGTGTACGTCATTGTAATTCTCTGCAAGATTGAAACCGAGTTAAAGGAAGGAAACATGCAAGGAGGAACCCAACAGCAGCAGTCTTCTTTGAGGTTTGTTTTATATGCAGTATTTAAAAAACCTTAAACTGTATTTAGCATGTTTCGAGGCTTTACTCAAAATGCAAGTGCTAATTAATCTTAAAATTTGGTCATCCTTTCTCTACTGTTGCCGTATAAGGGGATTTTTATTGGCTAATTTTCCCAATTCCTTGCACTCGTTCTATTCTTTCTATCTCACTAACTCACGTTATGTGCGTTTCTTTATCTTTACCAACTTTACTTTGGGTAAAGTACACAACCGTTGAGGTTGTTTCACACACACACAACAGTTTAGTTCTGTTGTCTTGTGCTAGATCTGTCTTAGCTTCCAATGGCATTTCTACAACTGAAAATAAAATGTGGAGGCTAATTGCTGGGTTGATATTGGAAATTTGGAGTGTAGTAGCATATGAATGGCTATTTTCTATTTTATGGCTGGCTCAATTTAGAGCTGCGGACAAGTTGTCTTTGAATTCCTGCAACATGTTATTAAAAATTAATTTAGTTGACTTTTTTGGGAGTTTCTTTGTTACATGGTACAGACAACAGTTACATACTATACGACTTCTGTATCGCTGTACGCCAACAGTATACATTCTTGGTAATTAAGGACGTGAGCTCAAGTTATGAATCCGTAGTGGGCAAAAACTATAGCTTGAAGGAATGGAGTGCGTTTATAACGTTAAAATAACTTTCAAAATCATAATATGTATGCGTCTAATCATCTAGTTATTAACCTACGACACGGTAGTCAGTAGCTCCATTTTTAATTTGCAATTATTGTTGTGGCCTTGCGTTTTCCTGTTATTAACGTTTCCCTCATACTACGTTTTACCATTATTGACAATTAGGAGGTTTAATCAAAGGTAGCATCATGGTATCAATCATAACATACCTCAGTCCACAGGTAGAAAATTAGTCTCATTCGTTTGTTATTTTTTAGTTGAATCCCCTGAACTCGATCAGCTAGTTTCGCAATGTTAAATGCCACTACTAATCCCTATAGCTGTACCATTATAACCAAACCCATATTTATATTTTCACTTGTTCGATCTTCTTGTCATCAATTTCCCTTACGTAGCAGCATTGCCCAATAAGTTACTCCTTAATACCATATCGGCTACAATTAAGACTGATGATGTTCTTCTGTAAAACTCATCACGATACTTAAAATGAATTATGCTTGCAGTGAAGACAGTCAAGCACTACAATATCCTTGAACCAACCTAACGCTAAAAGCTGTAGATAGTTAGTTGTGCACACAGACACAACTTAAGACTTATTAAAAATATAAACAGTGAATTACCGGTCCACCTGCAGTCCTGATGCCTTTTAATCTACCCAACCCATATAGGTAGTTTTATTAATAAAAATACTTCAGGTGATAGTCATAGCATTAAATCATGTGTAATCCTTTTGTACCAAGAGCATTGCATTGCCACTAGTAAAGAACTCAACGGGATTAAGTCACATGAGCAACTTATAATCATCTTGTGAAACGTGATACTTTGCAGCTTTCTTGCTTGGCTGCTTGTACGAATTATCCACTATTTATTAGCGTAATGGATGACATAGAACAGAAGCTCATGCTTTGAGTAATTATTAGCTAACTTTTGACAAGTTGTGATGAAAGTATCATCGCATCGCAGTAAGAATAAGAATATTGAGTTGATGGTGGTTATTAATCCATCATATTTCAAAATAATTTCTGCATAACCAAACTTGTGACTAATCATTGTCATCTGAATGGATTAGATTGGACAGGCCTTGGATGATTATTAAAACTAAATGAGTAGCCGAGCCACGGAAAGAATGTTTTAGGCATTTTCTGTAAATGGACCTGGTTATTGTTTTAATTTCCAAGAACGGGACGGGCTGTGGGTCGTTGTGTAAATATAAATTATGTACGAGGAACTTAACAGAAAGCTTGATTTAGATAAATATTGTACAGTTACCATCTTAAGAATATTAAACAAGCAACGCTCAAATACAGAAGACTAACCCATCATTTATATTTTTACCCTAAAATTATAGTCGATATAAATGAAAGATATGAAACAAACTTAGCTAGTACAAGATTTACAATAAGAAAGAAGTCCTTTGTTCCTTATACATTATTTAATCTTTAATCATTGACCCATCTTCGCAAGCAATAATCACAGTATAGACTTTCCTGTCTTCAATACTAGGAATCTGAAAGGCTTGCGTTGGTAAAGTAAACAATAAAATTAATATTTCTCTGCGATCCTTTCTTTCTCTGTCCTAACTTTAAACAATAAAAGATGGGATGAGTCTTTGAATTTAATGTTTAGGAAGGGCAGGCAAATTAGCAATTAACCCTAATATTCACAATTGCCAGAATTGTCCAAACTCTTCTTCACTGATAATAAAAATGATACATGATGACTTTTAACTAGCTAACCCTCCATTGATAGTAAGAGTGAGTCAATTGTACTTGTCCTCCTAACAAGTCACATCCCTAAAACATTTTTAATAACAATCAAATGATCACATTTTCCTCCATGTGGTCCATTTTTCTATTCTATCTGCTCGCCACATGTTACGTCGTTGTCGTCGTAGGATACTTTGGGTCTTATATGAATTCGAAACATATTCTATTTGAGCTTAAGGAGGTATTGAGCACAGAAACCTTTTCCTTTCACTGTCAACGCCTCTTGTGTAGGAGAAGCCTTATGAGTTTTTTCGACTTAAGGACTCGGCTTGATCAGTCTATGGCATTTGGATGGATGTAATCGTAAATGAGTGCATGTAATAAAAAAATAAGCCAATGATTCCCCTAGATAATACAAAGAAAGGGTAGAGTGCAATATGGGGCTTGGTAAATGTAGTAAAGTTAAATTGCATTAAGCTTCAATTGAGGATATCGACCGAGGTCACTCCGCGTCCCAACGTCACTTCGAGTTTGAGCCTTAGTCAGGACATTTCTGCAGCTGTCCCTAGAATACACGACTAAAGTCAGGTTTTAATCTTGTATTTTTAACAGAGTGAAGGAATAAATCTGGCTGTTTCAGAAATTTACTGCAAAGTAATGGTGACATAGTTTTTTGAAATCCATTTGTAAGATTTGTATGAATTTTAGGAGTGTCAACCACCACAGAGATGGTTGACAATACTGTCCTACTCCTAATTTGAACAAAAGTTTCGTGGGACAGTGAGTTCTATTGAAGATAAATTTTCGAAGAATAGCTGTCTTCAGTCGATTCAGGAATATTATAAGTATTACTAAAAAAAACTTAGTAAAAGTAGAAGTAAAATAACATGCTTTCAAGGATTTTATGGTTTCATCGAGCATTTTGTGAAGTTTTAATTGACAGAATAATGCAATCACTGATCCAGTTTTGGCAGGGAGTTGGAAAAAAAGTGAAAAGGTAGTGGCTTTGACACTTACTGATATCTATCTAGATAAAAACTGTTTTTAAAAGATAAGATTCGACTCTATTAGGTTGTGACCTTTGTTTTTGTTAAAGGGATTTTAAGTGTAGTCGTTTAAATAAACATCCCCACAAGCAGTAGGGGGTCATTATAGTAACAATATGCTTGGAATAAAAATGACACTTCGGTATAATATTGTCACCTTTGGTGCAGTTATAAAGGCATTCTTTCTTACAACCTTAATCAACAGCAAACCCAGTAGGAAAAATAATAAAGCCCTCAACTACTTCTTCTTTTTCGTGATTGTCTCTTTTGTCATTATTTGTGCATGCGATTACTACTCTTTATCCTTTGCAATGTCAATGTTTGCACAGTTTCCCAAGACTTTTTGGCACAACTCTTCCATCATCAACACGTTTGTGTACCCACCGAGCTATTTATCTTTCCACGTGGATTGCTCCTGCCTGCACGAAATGAGTTAATTGCAATTGTACCGTGTACTACTGTATGGCTACCTAGAAAAATACTTTCACAGAAACACAGACAACTACGAATGCCACTTGGCTGCTAGTTAATAAATATTATAGTTGCGGAGTCTGCATTACATGGTGGTTCATTTGCATGGGAAAAAACTATTTATATTAATTCAGACAAAAGGCTTCTGAAACCAGACAGCGCAGCGTCTCGTGGGAAAAATTTGGCAGCCGGTTTTGTTAATCTAATATGCAGCAATAAGGAACCAGGATGCTTTATTAAAAAAGTAAACAGTCAGGCATGCCCATTAAATTATTTCGTTGAAATCAGAAATGATGGTCCGTAGGATGTTCTACAGCTATCAGGGATGTGCTATATGCAGGTTTGGATGGGCTTTAAGTTTTTTTAGAGTAATTTACTGTATCGCTTATTTTATTATCAAGTACTGTACTTTTGGTAAATACAAGTACCTTGGCTCCTGGTGTTTGTATTTGTATTAATGTTTGCAATGACCCCGTGAGAAATGCAGGAAAAGTTGTAATGTATGATGTCTTCCAGGTAGTTGTTGGTAAAAGGAACTTTCTGTAGCAGTAAAGCAAGTTTTTATTGGTTTTAATGCCATTAATGTGTACATTCTGTGGTAGAGTTCGGGGTTTAGGAGCTATGCATGCAAAATAAATCTCGACTGCAGAGTGTAGAGAGAGATCATTTTGTTTGCTATTGAAAGAAATCACTTTACATTGAATAGGTGGAATTTAAAAAAAAGAATTTTTTATTTTATTGAGAACATTTTTTATTAAAATGGGCACAATATTATTATGGATTGAGTTATGGTTATTTTCTATTAAATTATTCCACCCTTTTCTTTCGCTAGAAAATAATTTATTTCATCAATACAAATTGGTAATTTACATATGATTATAACGCTTCATCCAACACTTGACGAAGTAATTGGCAAAATTGTAATTGTGATTGTAAATTATTTGAGGAGAGTATACTTCCCCAATTAGATTACAACACGCTCGCTTGGCTTGCTTGATCTATCATCTATTTCTATAATCCAATTAAAGATATTTAATCTTTCCTATTATCGCTAAATAAGTTTTGACTTTCTGGTTATTTATGGGTATTGACTATAAATTCGACCTCTTTCTTTGCTGACGTATATTTGTGTCATCCAGACATATTTTTGTGACAATACCTAAGCAATCAATCCTGCAACATTTTGAATACATTTACTTCCATTCCAGGCCTAGCCAAACTCTTATCAGTTGGCAGTTGAGTACGAGTTTAAAGTGCTGAGAAGCTCTTTAAAAATACAAGGTGTTCGTTTAAATTCATTTAATTTTATGGCTATCCATTCCTAGAATCTGTAAATGCCAAAGAATAAGATAGATAAACGCTCAACTATCCCTAAAACACGACGACGACATGAAGACTGGTGAATCTTCTCTAACAAAGTTGATCGTAGAAGGTTTATTGTTTTCCATTAGATGAGGACTTTGTTCGTATCGTGTGTACAAGTACAACGCAAATCCATAATTCACCTGTGAATACTCCGTACAAAGTTGACTGACCAATTGTTTCTCTATCGTTAGTTCTTATAATACTATTATTATTATCATTTCTCATTCGCTCATTATTATCCTATTCTTATTCGTACAAGAAACAAGGGAACGGTTCACGAGAAGTTGTAACTTTGGCTGGTTCGTTGTCGCTGTCAGTCTATGCATATGGCTTATTGCTTTTGATCTCTTCTGACAGGCCTTTTTTACCAGACTGATACGATACAAGACTGGTTTTTTATTTTACACATTTTGCCATCAGGATCAGGTACAATAATGCTTGCATGTCTTATATGCAGTAATGGGGCTTCATCTTTGATAAACCATGATTTTTACAACTTCGCAATTTGCAATGTTGTAGGTATCGCAAAGTCAGAAAGAAGACATGGTAAAGGCGGTTTGAAAAATTTGTTTCTTAAATTGTAGGAACAATCAGTTATGCCTTTAGCTTTATAAAATTAAATGAAGAAATTGCGAATTCGTGTGATATTTCAAATTCTAAATACCTAGCTGTCTCCAGCTTTTTTGCTTAAAATTGATTGTTATATGCTTGCACTCAAAAACATGCATGTCCATTACCCATGACATTTGGGGTATGAAACGTAAAAAAGTTATCAAATAAATGCTTTTATTCCTTTTTGCATTTTTATAGTTCTGCAAACTCGTTCGGTTGCTTTTAAAGCTTTTTAAGTGTATGAATATAAAGTATTTTTGGACATGATATGATGATATTTTAGATTTAGCTTAGAGTTCATAAGAAATAGCCTTTCACCAGTATTCGTGAATGCAGTGTTGCAGACTGTGTGTTATGCATGATAAAATAATTAATTTGACATGATAATAAAATTGGTACTTATTTAGTAACTTTAATTCAACATTACGTCTTCTGGTTTGAGGTATGCATTTTTCGAAAGGCCTTCGTAAAGGCTATGCCCCATTTGTGATCACGTTAATCGACATAAATGTATTTATTATCTTGGTTTGCAACGCTACAAGTAATAATTGGTTTTGATACGCTAATCTTTAGTTTCACAACTGAAACACCCTTCCTCGACGCTTGCCCTCGATTGATCTTTGACCGAAGAAAGTGTCATTTCACAAGTGTCAAAAACCGAGAATGAATGACAGGAAATTAATGCTCGGAATAATTAATGATTACAGGAAATTAAGACGAGATTGGTGGAAGACAAGGCTGTGTACTTCATGCGTTTCACCTCTGGGACGAATAATATCTCGAGGTGGAATCTGCCCTCAATGTGGACTTCGAGTTTGCAAAAACTGTCGAAGTGAACTTGAACCAGAAACGGGGGCTTGGGTTTGTGTTTTATGCAGCAATAATGGAATGTAAGCAACCTTTTTAAAAAAAATTAACAATCATCATCATAATCCACTACTTAACCTGAATCATATCATGGACAACAAATATAAAAGCTTGGCGAACTTGTAGAATTACACTACGGTTCTGTTATGCTCTTCTACATAATTAGTCATTAGCCGAGAATTATCACGGTTCACATTTGCAATGCAAAGTAAAGCCTCATTCACAAAAACATCCGTGGGTACATCTTTAGTTTAACTACCTTCATTTTGCATGTATAATTTATATTTTACCGTTACGCATAAGCATTAAAATGTACATATCACAGGCAGACGTACCTGAGGCACCTAAAAACTCGGAATATTTCATGGGATTTAAAAAAACATTTACGCATTTGCATTTTAAATATGTTTACACCAATTCAAATAAACATATCTCTGTCTCAACAACGCTCCTCCGGTTGGATGTAAAACAGCGTTGTGTTAGGCATAAAGTACCGTTTTTCCTTGGGTAATTTATCAGTTACATCACAGCAGGACCATAAGTTCCTCAAGTAGCGAACCGAACTAGATAACTAGATTATTTATGACAATTAATTAGCACATTTGGGCCTGCATTTCCAATGCATTATGGCGTTCCGTAATATTTTTTCAGAGCCCAGTAACAGAGCCCAATTGAGTCAAGTTTATTTTTAAAAGAGTATGGATAAGAGACCTTATCCTTACCCAGTTTGCTGGCAAGGATAAGATGACCTATGATAAGCCCATTTTAATTTAGGACATATTGAAATCCTTGGGTAAATAATGCTAACATTACAGCAAAAAACCAGGATCCCCTCTACATTTATTTTAGAGAACCGGGACAAAATGTGAAGCACAAGCACAGCAATTTAAAAGTTCCTATTCTTCGTCCTTCCTCGTTCGTCTTTTAGACTTTTTGATAAACACTTTTTATTTTGAGGTTTGAACCCAGAAAAACGCAGCGTTTGTGTTTAATTAATTATTTAATTTGTTCGAGTTTTGGATTGAATTGAAATCGACCTCACAATCTATGTCAGATAATCCTGTTCCTGTTCATACAGCGCTTTTATTATTTTCTGGGGACTTTAAATGATACTTTCTATGCTGGAGGCTAAAGTTGGAGGTCATAGGTCATTAAATTAATTAATTAAAATTAATATCATTGCTTGCAGGACCTCCGACATTTTGGAGAACAGTACCAAAAGTTTAGGACGGGATTCACGCTCAATAAGACGTTCCTGGACGATTTCAAGTAAGGTTTTTGATTACAGTACAAAAAAGTGTCATTGGTCATGGTCATGAACGGTCATTGTTGGGTTTCTGTAAGCCAAGGCAGCAACCGTGACCTTTTATGACCTTTTTTTATAGTTAAAAAGTCGTTATCCGTCCCTAACTCTACTTTTTTGTAGTATTAATCCTCCTCTTATCCATCCTTATTTAAGCATACGCGTTTTGTATAGTTTGTCGCTGAAATTTTAATTGTTTTTCTCTGTAAATTATAATCCTCCAAGTAGATCCCCAGCGAGCTCAAACCAACTCGCCGATTTTGAAGTCCTACACGATTCTACATCCAGAAGAAGTTGGAGATAGCAAGACTTCACTGAATAACAACTCCGGTAGCTCGACGACAATCAACAGTAAAAGCGTCTCCAGCAGCGGCGGAGCCCCTGCCGCTCACCGTCAATTTCATTCCCTCCCACGAATGACCTCTGACTTTGAGCGAAGTAAAAAAATAAAGAGGAGTTTTAATTCGGCTGAGTTCGAGAAAGAAAGTAAGTTCATGTAGAATAGTCATTTTGATTAGGATTTTTTGTGGTCGGAAGATGTGTTGAGAAGAATAATTGGAATGATGCATTCCACAACAATAGTACTGAAGACTGGCTAATAATGCTATGCCTGCTGGTTGTCTGAAATGTTTGTTCATTAAATTATACTTTGTTTGCCCGTGTCTAGTCTGATATTTAGTAAGGTCTAAGTAAGGTTTGTTCTGTAGCGAAGTATGATATAATAAGAGATTTAATGTAAAAATCAACAATAGCTTAGCAGAAAAGTAAATCTGCTCGTGTAGGGGAGTTTGAATGCAATTTGTAGCAGCAGCACAGCAGAGTAACTTTTTACACCCCGTGGGTAGACTGTAATTTGTATTTAGAAATGCAACAATACATTATGCATGGACAGAACTTTTATTATGATGCACCATGTAATTATTACCAGCTTATCCTGTCTTAGGTTTAGAAGTCTTGAAAGATTTTTTTAAGAAACCAAAACCAAACCAATTCAATTCAATATTCTGTTTTTGAAGAGAATGTGTTTTAAACACGAACCAGCAGCGCAAAGAAGCGTTAATACTTAAAATCAAGGAATGTGAATGCTAACTCGACCTTATCGGTTGCACATTATTACGCTTTACATTGTTCTGGGTTTGCTCCGAAATAGTAACTCCGATGAGTAATGTGTGATGTACAGAAATGGAGTTTTTAGCCACAGGGTGTTATTACTGGGGATAAAAATTAGACGTAAAATTAATCTGAATTTTAGTATCTAGTCCTTTTAACTATTCAGTCAGTATATTCAAGTGGTACTTAACTTACGGATGCGAAAGGTAATCGAACTGAAAAGTGTAATTTAGCTTTAAGAGAAGAATTGAGCAACTGATAGATGAATAGAAGGGGGTTATAATTTGTGAGCTATAAACTAAAAAACCTGAATATTTTGTATTGAAACGGCGGACGGATTGCATTTTCAGATAGGCAAGTTGTGCCTTTAGTTGTAGGCGTATGGGAAGAGTATTAAATTATGCTATTAGCAGTTTCCTTATATGAAAAAGACTAGCTCTAGAAAAAGTTATTTGAATTAGTAGGGATATTATATGGCTTGATGGCATCAACCTGCTTGTCGAACACGAGAGAGGAGAGACTATTAGCGAGTCAAGTGAAATTGGACGTAGGTATCGGTGCACTTCCATCAAAGGTTTAAGACAGCATTTTAGAACGATTGTTCTCGTATAGTAATGTTGATGTTCCGCAAATTGCATCACGATTTGTTCTTTCGATTAATCGACAATACGGTACTGATTACATTTTAGATTTATAATGTCTGCCGGTAATGGCTAGGAGTCTTCAATCAAGTTTAGTAATGGAGATATAGATTATTCAGTTCAAGCTTATCGACATCAGTTAGCAAAGCCAACGTAAACTTATTTGATTAGTGTGATACTTATGGATAAGTTTGAATGCGTACGTGGTAGTGGGTAGAACTTTTGGGCGATTTCAATCAATTTTTAATCAGTGTAATTTACAATAAATAGCCCTTCCCAAACTATTGTTAAGGGTTCTTAGCTTTACCCACTTCTTTATTTGTAATCTGCATTAATAATTTTAATACTGTGTAATGGAGAGGTCATCGAGGATGAAAGTCAACTGCTTTACTGCTTTTTACTAGGCGTCTTTATCAGCTTATCGTATCCTTTAAGACAATGAACTAATCGCTGAATAAACCAGATTTCATGGCAATAAATATGAATAGGCCCTTTCCTCCGAAATTGCAGGCGTTTTAATAAAGCGTCAGTTAGATTTCTTATTTTACTTGCTTACTGGCAGCTGGTACCATGATAGCTTATTATATCAAATAAGTGAAAAGGAAATTAATCACTCGTCGTAGGGATGGATAAAGAACTTCAAGTGTTACGTTAAAAGAGGTTGTACTTCGCTGTTAAGATTTGTGAAATACAATCTGAAGATAAGACAAAATAGAAAAAAATAAGCCCCAGACCTTGAGTCCATTTAAATGCCACTTTTGGCACTCAATCTAGACGCAGCGTAAAAAATTCGTAATGAATGATGAACTATACTTTATTTTATATCTTTGTAGTTCAGTGTCAGTTAAGTCTATTCTATTTAGAAGCAGTGTTTGGATTAAGGGTGTGATGTCTTAAGACGCCTACACAATCCACCTTCAGAATTCGAAACAAAGTAGACAGAAGTTATGAAGTTAAAGTTGCAGGCCTATTCAGTTCATTAGTTAGTTTTGAAACGTATATCAGCAGTAGTACTGGCTTCAATAGCTGTTTTCTGGTTTTTTGCTTTTGCTGTTTGTAAAGATTTTCTAAATGGCGTATCAAATTTTGAAATCAGACAAAGAACTGGCCGTTAGTCTGGGCTAGCGATCATTATCATTATCCATGGATAAAACACGAACGCCAAGTCATCAGGGATAAGAATAAGGAAGAAGCTCTGTAATATATTATGTTTTATCAATGATTTATTACTCGACTACACCTTTTTACTTTCTGAACCAGTCGGAAGTACTCACTTCTAACTTTATTTAACTACTAAATGCTAAAATCATTAGCCTTTGATCAGCAGAAGGTATGATCAAATGTTACTCGATTCAGTCAATAAAAGAAAGAATGAAGACTATTTTAAATGCAAAATTTTAAACTTAATTATATGCAGTTGTGCTTCTTGTCTTTTATCAACTCCTTGTTATCAAGTTTCATGAAGTCTGTCTCGTGGTCGTGAGTGAATCCATTGAGTAACTTTGATTTAATGACCAATGTTAAAATGCAGCGTTGAAGGTTCTTGAGTCAATTGTCGTGGGGGTTCCCTTTTTCTCGAGGATTGTCAAGATGTTTGATTGATTCCTGCGTTATTTTAACTTTATTATGTAGTTTTATTTTAATGTTCATTGATATTCCTCGTGAGTCTCATTTCTTTTGGTATTGTCATACTCTAGATAGAGCATTTAAGTCCTTGGGCTATTTATTATATTTGGTCATTGCAAAGGCGCCCGTTAGGCCGATGATACCAAACTGGGACAACATACAGATCCTCGTTTAGTTTAAAAAAAACATTTAAACCTTATGAATTGGCACTGTTAAAAGAAGATCTATTTCTATTTTAGTACATGGAAAGTATTTGTATTGTTGGCATTTGCTTTACACTTGCAAAGTGTATTGAATTAAGGTTCTATGCATTTTCAGCAGTAAATGTTTACCTTATTAATAACAAAAAACGGACCCATTCCCTTTAGCCAGTATTTCTCAGTACGTTTGTGTTGTAGGCTGTTGTAATATTTTCGACTTATCAGGTTCTTATTTGGGGTCTTTCAAAAAGCAAAAAGTGGACTGAGACGGATCCTGAAAGACGTGAATTCTAAGGTTTTCAAATGGTTAAGATTAATTATTGTTAAAGGTGTTATCCTATCCTGGTTTGGTTGGTTTCATGGTTCGGTGGAATGAGTGTGAGAGAGGAGAAGGGACAACATAAATCGTTTTATTTCTGGATTCACAAGTTGGCTGTAGATGCATTTGTCTCATTCAACTAACGGTATATCTTGGGGTGCCTGATTTTAGATGAGATAAGCTGCTAAAATCTTATCATGTGTCGCAAACCTTGACTTTGTCATTTGACTGTATAGGCTTGGTTTGTTTGATATTAGTATTAATTTTAACTAACGAGCTTACTTGGTCGACGTTAAAGCGTTTTTATGCTTAAACTCTGATAGGAGACCCATGGCCGTGGTTGTAAAATTTAATGATGTTTGCCGTGGGAGTGTTCTCCAATCTCCATTTAGCAAGTTCAGCTCTTGACGTAAGAGAAAAATTAAATAACTAAATCAAGTTTCTGACTCGTCTGCTTTGATCTCTTCTGAAAAGAACAGTTTGGTAGAGTCTGAAATGTTTTTTTAAATAGGATAGAATAGAACTGATTAGTTGATATCCATTGAACCTGAACTTGTAAGAGTTGTGTAGAGCTGTGAGTGTAATCGAAGACGCTTTCGTGGGAGTGAGATCTTTGTAAAAGGGAAAGAAAAGAAAATGAAGAGTATCAAGTATTCCAGAAAAATTCGTAGTAGACGTAAGGAAGATGTGGATGTTGAAAAGATTTCGATTGCATCGTAGAAGTAAAGTATAGTTACTTGGTGTTATTGTTTGGAGTTAACTAAAACATTTTCCCTATTTGCAACGCATTTTTATGCTAATTTTGTGAAGGCGTATCTCATTTAGGACTTTAAATATCTCATTAAATCTATCCGTCTTTTCAAAGTTATTGTTATGCAATGCCAGTGTGCAACGCAGAAAAAAGCTTTCTGCAGTGCAGTGTGAAGGTTGAATTGACAGGAGACACACTTGATAGTTGGCACTAGGGTTTACTGGTGTAATTTATCGCTATAGATTTACCTTGCTGGAAATAAAGTAATTTCATTTTATGATTCTTTGTTCGCAGATATCAAACGGCATCGGTCATTTCAGACAACGTTACATCCGTACCAGGTTCCAAATCTGCCATCACCATCAGCTTCAATAAACTTTATCGAAGATCCTTTTTGGGACTACTACGACTACGATATAGATAATCCCTCAGAATCTCCTAAACCTGCTGCAAATCTTCGTCTTCATCAATTGAGAAACAATGAAATCTTAAGAAGGAGCTCGACTCGGAGAGCGGCATTAGAAATGGAGAAAATACTTAATATACGAACAAATTCCAATCGTTCTAGTTGTGAAAGAAGTCTAGGGGAATCGGTAGATTATGACTTTTCCCTCAGGACAAATTACAACTTTAACTCTCTTTCCGATCCGGAGTTAAATGAGAACTCAAAATACGAAGAGCCCAATGAAGATCTGTTGACGCCTAGAAGATATAGTACTGAAAGCACTAACTTCTACCGCTTTGCAACTGTAACCCCAATCAACATGAGTCCCCTTAATGACTCTCGCAGAGCAAATAATGCTACAAATCTTCAGCTGAGCTCTCCCTTAAAACCTGAAAGAAAAAGTAAAACTAAAAGGTCCATGAGTTTGAATTCTTATGACACAAAGAAGCTTTTTTCTCCTTTGCGGACCTATTGTCTACTGATGAAAGAGAATGCCGTGCCAAAAACCAATAAAATTATTGAGAGTGGTAATAGATTCAATGATTCTCCCAATGCTTCCAGTAAAAACACATCGAGTACTCTGCTAAATCCATCTGCTACAGCTAGTATTGGGCATATTCGAACAAACGGGATAAGTGATGCTCAGTCAACATCAGGGTTAAGTGGAAATGGAAACAATAAATTTCACAGCCTTCCTCGGGAACGAGTCATTAGAATTGAAAGAGAAGATTGGAAATTCGGACAGGCAGGCATAAAAACCCTCAACTGTGCAAGTAATGGATCATCTTTAGACAGAAATAATGAGGATAAAAGTAGAATAAGAAAGACTTCCGTGGTCGAAATTTCAAGATCTCCATCATATACCACGATTTCTGTACCAGTAAATGGTGCAAATAATGTCAAGATTCAGAGGTCTCAATCTCACCGAGAGATATCTTCGTACCAACCAGAAGCTTCTGTGGGAAATCGAATTAATGTAACCCTTGAGAAGAACTGTAACCCTGCTCAGGCTAAATTTCAGGCAGCTACTCTTCCAATTAGTCGATCAAAAGTATCCAAGAACGAATATGATAGCTCAAATAAGAAAGACGAGAATCAAAGAAATTCTTCCGATTATAGTAAAGATAGATACGTAGATAGAAAGAGGTTTATGGACAACAGTGTGTACCGTGAAGATAATCGGATGGCAAATGATTTTGTTGACAAGAACAAGAGAGATTTTGAAAATTTTCAGAATCAACAGATAAAATCCTTCGATAACTACCTAAGAGATTGTTCTACTTTCCCACGTGCATCCTCTGCAGCTCGCGAACAACGAAGACAAATAAATGGATTTGATTCTGAGCCAAAACATATTTCTAAAACAGCCATTGTGAACATAAGTTCCATCTCAGATCATGAAGATGTTCATTCTCACGGTGAAAGAGTTGTACCGATTCAGTTCCTCGATGTACATGATATGAAGAACAAGCAGAATTATGCTGCCGGCTCAAATGCATTTGCAACCTTACCACACCCTTATATACGGAAACATAAACAACAGGCAGCCGAATTTGAAAAAGATGTTTCTCCAACTATAATCGATATTGAAAGAGAAATTGAAAGGGACATTTACTTTCAGAAAACAAAGAGCCTTGACAGAGTCCGATCTAGCAAACCAAAGCCTGCCGTATATATTTTGGGACAGGAACCATCACCCGAATCTAAAGTGCCTGTGGCATCTCCGCGTATGAAAAGGAAAGGTAAACTGGCAAGCAATCCTAACTGTTATGCTCCCAAAATAAATACGGAACCGTCCTCAGACTATGTCACGGAATTTGGGACAAATTATCCTCAGTTTAAAGTATCACCACATGCTCCGTATCCTTACCAAAACAACAGCAGTTTGCCAACTAAGTCAGTACAGGGAAGATCAAGAGATCACCAGGACCATTTGATATCATCGTTTGGTACTTCAAATAATTCAAAATTACCCACCTCAGACCGGTCATTTTCTACTGACGATTCACAAGGGAATACTTCTGCAGTAGGATTAGGATTATCGCAGGATAAAATGAAAATAGGATCTAATTCAAGTGGTGGCGAGTTCATCGATTCAAAAGGAAGTTTAGAACCCAAATCAACAGCACCAGCTTTAGTGTCTGCACTAAAGCCAACTATTTCCAATGAGCAAAACTTTTCGAGTGGGTTAACTGCAAGTGATCAAGCAGCAAATCAAGAGGAACAAGGCCTTCCACCCGTAGCAACACCTCGAACTCGTCGTAAAAACAGCAATCATAACCATAATGTCGATAATGAACAAGAGCGTGCTGCTGGTAATAGAAATAACAATAATACTATACCATCCCAATCGACAATAGCTGGAGATGCGAGTAAATCGCAATCTAATCTAAAAGCAGTCAGATTTGAGCCGCATGTTATTGAAATGGAAATTGAAAACGAGCGTAAGCATAATAAGGCCAAAGCTAATCATGCAAATGTTATGAGAGTGAATAATAAGCTTAGACATCACCTGGTCACGTCTTCACATCTGCCCGTTTCGTCATCTACAAACGATCAGAATATTCACTCTTATTCTAAACATCAAAACCGAAACAATAAGGGTAATATCCAGTACATTTCTGGAACTTCAATCTTTCGAAAAAACCATCTCGGCAGTTTAAAAGCTTCCTCAGATAAGAAACACAGATCTCAAGCATACGGATTCGTAGCTAGGGCCATCGCTAAAGTAAAAGGCAAGGCTAGAGGAAAATCTACGAGGTCTGCTTCTGGTGGTGCTCCAATTACTCACACTAACTTGACGGGTGGAATTCATTCTGTGGAAACCCGAGATTCTATTACCTATATATCTCCACCACCAACCCAGCAACAGGAGATAACTCCGATATCATTATCTCTAACTCAGAGCTCTAATGGAAGTTTTAGTCAAGTTAACTTGTATCAACCTACCAAAGTAAATAATGAAGTTCAAGAAAAAAAGCAGACCAATAATTTACAAGAATCTCAATCAAGCATTCATCCCACAGAATCATCTAACTCCAAGGTTGATCAAGAGCTGCCAACTGCGTCTCAGGAATATCCACCACCGCCTCGTAAGCTAAACACAACTTCAGTTAAACCCAAGAAAGCTATGAACCCACCCCAAAGTAAAGATATTCTTGGGGACACTATTCAGTTCAAAAATGCCGAGGAAGAACAAATTGGAGATGAAAGGGAGGCCAACGGAAATTACCTGGGACTGCATTCAGACCAGTTTTCACCAAGTAGTAGTTCCGCATCATCTTCTAGTTCTTACATGTCAAATTTACAGGAATCTTACGATTTCTTCCACGAATCTGAAGAATGCGAAAGTATCAGCGGCGAAGTACTTGTAGATGAAAGTGATGATCATGAAGCCGTGTTCAAATCATTCGAGGATGATGAAGATGCTGGTGAAGATTTTGTATTTTACACTCATCAAGATACAAATTCAGATGAGAAGAAGGGAAAGAAAACAAGTCATGCATACAATGGACCAGCTAATCCACATGCAACCAATATTAAAAATTGTAGAAGCATCGAAAGTAGTGGAAATAGTAGCAATGGGATGCAAAGATCTTCTACAAAAGGAATCTCATCAGAATCCCCATTGAGACATGAACAAACTACATTACCATTGGATCATGAGCAAGATTACAATAAGAAAGATGAGAAGGATACGGAAAGGCAGAAGGAGTTAAGAAAAGGGTTGGCTAAGAAACAGGTGGAAAAGAATAGAAAGGATGCCCACCCCATCCCTTACCTTCCTGTTGAAGCGTTGGGGGTTGATTTTAATTCATCACCTCCACCAGTACCCAGTCGTCGTAAGAGTAATTTTAGTGAAGAACATGTCTCAACAACAAGTAGGTTGAGTGACCTAACTCATAAGGGAGCAGTATATCAGCAACATGAAGAGGCCTATGAATTTTACGAGAAGGATAACTCTCATAAGATTAAACATCAGGAGTATTATGATGGTATTGCTGCAATAGCAGCTACTTCGCACTCACTGCCTCGAGCAAAAACTTCTTCTCGCAATCTCAATGAGGAAAGGGAATATCATACTACTGACGACCATGAATGTGCAAGAGATTTAGGGGGACAATCACAATCCAAAGAAGTTGTTGGTGCTCAATATGGGACAAACACACAATTACCTTCCGATGTTTCATCAATTTCATCAAATAATAATTTAAATTGGAACCCTGCTAGTTCTTATGAAGAAGAGCAAGGAAACTTTCTCAATCCGAAGTTCAAATTCCCAAAACCCAACAACCTGTTGCTCCCCTCTACTTTCTTCAAGCGTTCAGCACAAACCAAAAACAATAATTTTTCGCAGAGTGAATTTTTCCCTGGTGACATTTCCCCCGGGCTTAATGTCACAGGGGGAATGTCCATGTGTGAAGAATCTCCTAATGGTAATGATTACCAGGATAAATTTAAATCAAAGGTGCTAGTAAATTCATCCGAAAATTCTATCCAAACTAAGACATACTCTTCCGGAAAAATCGCCAATAAATCACCAAATTCTGCCACGGGGAAGAAAAATATCACACGAGTTGAAATCAGTGGGGATGTAGGCATTGTTACTACCGATGCCAGTGCCTTTCTGAACAGTAGAAGAGCTTTATTAAAGAAGACGAATGAAAAGTTGTGGGAAAATGATGTCTATTCGTCTGGATTATCACAGCTGAGCAGTGAAAGCCTGGAACAGGACAATAACAGCCCAAATGCTGATAATTATTATAATGAGAATAATTCTCCAAATGAGTGTCTCAATACTACAGTTAGTGGGAGTCAAGATGCGGACATTGATCTAATTGGCTCATTAGATAACGAAGTTGGGAGCAGTATTAGCAATAATGGAAGTGGGGATAGTGTTGGTGGAAGTAGCAGCACTGATTGCAAAATTGGTTCATCAGGCTCCGATGATGGATCAGATTGGCATTCAGAGAGTACAAAAAATACTGTGATTTTCCGTGGTGACCCTAATTGCCCTCCTAATTCTGGCAGAAAACAATGGCATCCTTCACACACCGTAGGAGCCAAGCATGAAGAAGTGTTTAATTATAATTGTGATCCGGAAATACACATATCTAGCATTACGCTGGTGGATAACGAAGTAACAGGATGCAGTAGTAATGTAACACCCAATTTTCAAGATAGTAGTAATGTACTTGTGCTAACTGAAGCTGCTGTAGCCAATCATTCAAGCGAGCTTGCAAATGATTCATACAACGAAGAGGGAAAATATGCCAGTAAAAATGACAACTCATTAGTTAGCATTGAGAGTAGTGGTGTTGGTATTCAAAAAGGAAGTCAGGATGTTAGTAACATTTCATCTAGCTGTGGGTTGGAGGATTTTACAAATGAGCTGTCGAAATCCAACGAAACCCTTACAGATTTTGACCAAGATCAATCGACGATACCCGAAGATTTGGAAGATTTCAGTAAAATTCAAAGCCAGTCAGAGCTTTCGAAATCCATGACTCGCCAAATTACTAATGATGGCAAATCCACCACTTCGTTCCATCAACGAAGGGAAAGCCCTGAAGGCCAGGAGCAAGAGGTTCCGTCTAATCATCCTGAGAAAGACTCGATAATTAGCGAACCTAAAACTTCAGACAAGAAGGCTTTAGCTCTTAACGAAGTAATTATAATGGAAGATAAGAGTTGTAAAAGATCCTCAGGATCTAGTGCTAAAATCAGCAAGTCAAAGATTAGTCAAAGTGTTCTAAGTCAGATAACCACATCGAATAGATCCTCCCCTGACGGTGCAGATGCCGAGAGATCAGATGAAGTGGACACCGAGCCTGACGGAGACTCCCCTACTCCCATGGTAGAGCATTTCGATGTCACCTCAGATGATGATAGTTGGGTGGAAGAAATGATCTTTGAAGATGACGATGACCCAAGTGATAGCAGGAAGCAGCAAAATCCACCCCTAGATCGTACTTTGCACACAATCGTTGAAGAATCTTGTGAGGAATCTGAAGCTGAAAACAGTGGTAACTTTAATCAACCATCGAGTAGTCAACGAAGACGTGGAACACGCAGCCAACAGAATGACAACGAATTAGAAAAGTATTTTCAATTTGTTACAAACAATGAAAATCAATCTTACGAAGGTAGTAATAGTTTAACAAATGAAGAGTCGGAGTTTTCAGATACTTTCAGTGAGTCTAGTTGCTCCATTAACGAAGATGAATTGGGAGGGGAAAGACTGCTTCGCGTGGAAGATGAAACTATTGACCCTGCTGAACTAGCGTCTTCAAGATTAGAAAAGTATTTCTACAACTTAGGCCTACCACAGTCCATGATTAATCCAATTAGCTCTATCAATCAAACAGCGGATTCCGATTCTGTAGGATCAGAGTCCGAGTCGGATAACAGTGTCTTAGAAAACAGAAAGAAAGTTCTTAAGCACCACAGACGATCAGCGGATTTTGAAGACGAGTTCGGGGATAAAGTCTCTGATGAGGAAGAGGATTTTACTTTTGGTCAGGATGGATTTGATACAATCAAAAAGACTGCAAGGAAAGTTAAGAAAAGTGGTAGTGAGAATAATCTCTTGGAAAGTTCTACTGGAGGTAGTAACAAGTCATCTGAAAATCTTAGCAGTAGTACTGCAGGACCGGAATCCTCATCCGTTCCAATTATTAAGGAAAAGGCTTCTTTACAAAAGTCTACGTCTAATACCTCATCCAAAGATGAATCGTCATCAGCATCTCCAACTTCGCCGGGATTGTCCAGAAAAGTTGGGAACGGAAGCGAAAAACCTCTAATCAAAGTAAATCGAAGTAATAGCTTTACTTGGAGCTCAGATGAAGAAGTTAACATCATGATGTTTAAATTAAGACAGCTAATTAAAAATCTTATTAAATCCAAAACGGAGGCAAATGCTGCGGAACAAAATGCAAGTGGTGCAACTACTAGCTCTAGTACGGGGCTGCAGAAAGCTAAAGACAAGCAGCTAGTATATTTAGAAAATGAACTAATACGGCTTATGAAATCTGAAAATCTTAAAAACATCGTAGAATATTTCAGCAGTGAGGAAAGCGACGTGGACGATGTGTACAAATTTATCAAAGTAGTTAAAGAGTCTGGTACTCGGGATGACAGCAGCCTGGACGATTTTGATCTGGAAGATCCTCACTTACTAGAAACGCTTCAAACGACAATGCAAGCGGACAGTTCGTCACATATTTCTCCTAAAGGTAGCCCTGCGCTATTGGCCAAAGTGATGCATCACATTGGGAACCGTCTTGCAGTATGGATGAAGGATGAAAATCTTCAAGAAGATGATAACAATGATGACAGCGTTACTTTAAAATGTGCTCAAAGTGTTAGTTCTGATTTGAATGAAGATAGATACAGTTGGAAAGGGAGCTTTGAAAGTACGTTAGCAGCTAAAAGGCAAAGTGTGGGCTCGACTGATTCCATTTCCAGTTCAGATTTCAACCAGGACAGGTTGGTTAACTTTATTGTCATAATGTGTATAACGCATGGTAGGTATATCCCCGAATATTTTGTAATTTTATATTTAATTATTTTTAGATCAATCCTACGGTCATCGTCTCTTCATCATCTTGCAAATTCTTCGCATCATCTCGGCCAGGTCGAAGAAAACAAAGAGGAGGAGGAAACAGCTTCATCCTTACCCAGAAGGACAAGTCTTTGCAACTCTTTACCTCGACTTAATCAGGACGAATCAAGTAATCCTTCGGCGATATCTCGTGCTCATAGTTTAGTAATTTCTGGAAAATCTGAAGGCGAACCTGGTCCAATTAAATCTGCTCGCTATCGGCCACCGGGATTTAAACCGGGTAAAAGCAAGAGGGCTGATAATGACTCTAAACCCAATTCAATACTTAGCCAGTCAACTCCCGTTCTGACCCAAGATCCTGATAACTTAAAGGTCAGTAAAAAATTTAAAAGTAATTGGAACTTACGGTTCATGGTATGGTATTATTTTGAATTATCACTAATTTATAATTTCATATTGGATTTGCAGGCCAGAAGCGATTCCATGGGTAGTATTTTTCACGACACTAAAGCTCACGTGCCAGTTCGCGGACAAGTAGAGTTCGGATTGCAGTACAACTACAAATTAGCCTGTCTGGAAGTTCGTGTCAAGCAATGTCGTGACCTTGCAGCAGTAGACAACAAACGGAATCGATCAGATCCGTAAGTTGTAGTAAACTATTTAAGCCTAAACTAATCTTTAACAGCAAGAGTTAAATCAAACACATTGCTAAACATATGTATGTTTGTTTGTTTAGATATGTCAAAGCGTACTTACTCCCAGATAGATCAAAAGGAGGAAAGCGAAAAACAAAGATAAAAAAGAATACACTTAATCCCATATTCGATGAAGTTTTAAAGGTATCTATAATGTTCCTAAAGTTTTTAATGAGTCTACATGGATTTTATAATATGGCCTCTATTGCATCAATAATTTTTTATAGTTTCCACTGACACTGTCAGACCTTCAGAATCGTACACTATGGCTGAGTGTGTGGAATAGTGATACATTTGGCAAGAATGAGTTTCTTGGGGAAGTTTTGGTAGATCTGAAGGACCGAGTCTTTGATGATCCAAACGCACAGTCATGGGATCTTCAAGAAATGGTAAACTTGTAGTAAACTAATATATTAAGAGTAGTAGTTGTATTTCTTCATTTCAAATGCTAATATGATCCTATTATTCCTATTCGTTTATAGTCCGGTGAAACCGAGGATTTGCCAAGAGGCGACGTAGTTATAGCTCTTAAATGGCAACCAAAGACTGAAAATACTGGTAATCTATCTGTTTTGGTAAAAGAAGCAAAAAATCTTGCACCAGTTAAAAATGGAAGCCCGTCAACTTTTATTAAATGGTAAAAGCTACATTATTTTATAACCGATTGCAAATAATAATATTTATCTTCGTAATCCCTATAAATTAATGATTTGATAACTTAAATGAAGTTCAGTTCTACAATTTTAAACAGCCCCACTTTTGAACCGATTACCTAGATTGCATGCATGATTTCTCCCCTGTACAGAATTCGATACAGATAATCTGTCCATTATTCTTTAGACCTTCGCTTCCTCTGGCTTGAACTCAGTTGGTTTTGGCCAGAGAAAATCTATTTCCAGTGGTGGTAAGTATAATCACCGGTTGAAATACTTCTTGTTTCCTAGTGCTGTGCTTTGCTGAAAAACTCGTAAAACTCCTAATGATTGTTTTTAACCGTCGTTAATTTAGTATCGTTATTGCTAATCCCTGATTAATTAGCGTTAGGTAGTGTTGGTTTGTTAATAAACTTATCTGTAACTGTAACATGCTCCCGCAAATGTAATCCGTTAAACCTTCCCGTGAAAGTATGTTGCAATTGTTTACCAATGAGATTACAGAGTGACTGTTTAATATGTACTGACTGATATGTAACAGTGTTGTGTATTCATTGTGGGTTGTGGTTCGTGGCTGGATTGCCTAATGCATTAGGCAATATTAATGGAAGTGTACTTTGAACTTATTTACAGCACAACACTGGCTGATAAGTCTCGAAAGCAGAAGACTACAATTTGCCGTCGATCATATAATCCTGTGTGGAACCAAACATTAAATTTTGAAGAAGTTGAGGATGACGGCGTAGAAATTACCTTGTGGAACCATGATATACTTTCAAATCATGACTTACTAGGCACAGTGCGTGTTGAATATGACAATCCTTTGTGGGGATCCATGTTATCTAGACATTCCTTTTGGGTAGAAGGGGTATTAAGACTTAGCTGAGCTATTTTAAAACTCCAGTTTGATATTATTAACACGTTATGTTCATTATCATTATAGTATTTACTTAATCGTTATATGTACCTATGCATTCAAATATGTTAAGTGTGTGACACTTTTTAATAATTCCGTATGGAATAGAACACAGGCGAGTTTTAACAATGCAATTAATTTAGTTAGTCCAACACTATTCGTTTTATTTGTTGTTTAACGATTTTTTACACGATAGTAGTGTTAAGATTAGTTTATTATTATTTTCGCCAGAATTTGAATGTTTTATTATATAAAACATTTAAAAACATTTTAACACCGGAATAAACATCGATAAAATGATAATTCGAGATGGCTTTGGTTTATTGATACCCTCGTGCTAGTCTTGAGAGTTCTTCTGAATACTTGGCCTTCTCATCTCAACAAGAGTTTAAAATGTTTTTACAAATTCGTAATATCTGTAAATTAGACATTTCTTGTCGGTGAAAGTTTCTCATTAGAACAGAAATCATATAGAATCCCTCAATCATATCACGCAATACTCACTTGGCTCGTGTCTTTCAAGTGATTTGAAGTATAATTTAATGATCTAGCTCATTTGTTTGGGGAGCTGAAGAAAGGAAAGTGAAGGAACCCCATTTCAATAAATTGCATGAGACGTGAGAGAAAATGGAAGACATGTGCCATGTCAGTCATTCTCATTGTCATTAATAAACCTCTTTTAACAAGCGGTCTCTTTCCCCCTCATTGTAATTTTTTTCTCGCATTTTTTTTATGTACTAGTAGGAATGCTCACTTTATTAAATAAAAGTATCCTATACGATTAAAAAGTGTATAGTGAAATGAGGCATTAGGTTTATAACTGCCAGTCAAAGTCGGTTATATGCGAGGAAAAGTTTCCTTGAATTTTCACGTTTTTAAATTAGCTTGCTCGGGCGTTTTCCAAAAGCCTCCTGACTAACAATGTCAAGTTGCAATGAAGGTTTTAAAATGTGAAAGACAGGAGACAGTAGCAGTGGTGGAAGCGGTTAGAAAGTAATTCGAAAGGTGAAAAGAGGATTAGTACTTTGAAGTATTTGAACTTTCTTGAACCACAATAAGAGAAACCCTTAGGCCCAATCATGTCATAAGTTTTGACACTCTCATTAGTCTTTACAGTTGCCGATGGTCTTAAAAATAATTAAGATAAATGGTATGAATTAAATACGATTCAAAGGTGAATTTCTTGGAATTTAAGCTCTTTCTTGGGTAATGAGTGTACTTAATCAGCCTATACCATACGATACAACAGGATTTTAAAAAGTGACTTTAGGAATAACTTTTATTTAGGAAGTAGTATGAATATTCTATTTGCTTTCTCCACAGAAACTCTTTACTCTAGCTCGAGGCTTTAGATTCAATACTTAAAAGCAGCAAAGAATCTATATTGATAACATCCGTAACGTCGTTTCTTTACAATTCCTTCTGTTATTGGAACAAAATACAAATACACAAACCTAAATCTTGCAAACCCGTAGCGACTTTCTCTCTATAACTTGCTTGAATGCATTTTTCTGTTCTGACATTGAAAATAAAAGAGTAATCCTTCTTCCAAACTCATCTAAAGCCAAGGGGGCTTTAAAAGCCCAAACAGTTAAAAATGCATTTACCAGTGACTGTATAAAAAAATAAGTAATATAATAACACACGTGCACCGTTATTGCATGCCTAGGTCTGTAGCAATCCCTGTCAAATGAACCCTAACCGTTTCACGTGCATGCAAAAAGGCATAGTTATTATTATTATGCACCTCGTTTTGTTGAGCTCAGAATCCGTACCTTAACAAAAGGGATGATAAATTGTCCGAAGCTAAAAGAAGCATAGGAAGAAGTGAACTTTTTCAGCCGACAATCTGTCTTTCGATACCCGGCTTTCACTCAAGCTACTTCTGGGTTACCCAGCTTTCACTATTTGGGCTGGTTAACTCTACGCATTATTATTGTTATGAAGTGAAAGTACTTGCTATCATTTACAGCACAGCCCTCCCTTTTGACATCATTCTAGTCAAGATAACGTGTAACAACAACTCTAATATTAGGCAGCTATTACTACAATAGCTACCTAACATGGTAGATGTACTCTGTACCTAGACCGTTGTTGCTTAAACGGGTAAACTTTTAAAATTCTTGGTGAGAAACTACTCCCTCATGGCCTTCTTAAACTATCCTCCTTAGAGTAATAAACTATCTGATGCTCTGACTTTCGACAGGGTGAAAAATTTCCCGACCCTCTAGTGTCTCCATTATTCCTATAAATATATGTGCCTATTTCCACAAGGAACTTAGAAAAAGAAAGTGCACTTTTTCTAAACGTAAAAGTCTCAAGTTTTACACTTGCACCTTGCTAAACACGGCTTTCCATAAATAACCCCCCATGTATTGCTTTGGTACAAATTTATTATGGCAGAAGTTTCTCAGATGTAGAATGAACAAAGTTTACTGCAACTCTACCTAATTGCTTAATTTCACGGTTGTAAGGACAAGATGTAGAAATACTGATGTAAAAATAGTCTACGCTATGATAAATGTATTTTTGGTCAAGTACCTTGGGTATAGTTTGTTTGTTATAGATCTGATTCTGCAGAACAATAATTGAGTATCGAGTTTGTTCAGCACAAGTAAAACTTTTGTTTTCAAGTTCACTTGGGACTTACCATTAATACCTAAGATAAATTACAGTTCTACTGAATGATTTTTACGTGGTGGAATTTATTTTTGTTCCTGTTTGACCAGAATTAACAATTTCAGTTTGCTTTTCGGGATTTTATCTAAAGCTAAGTTGCTTCATGCTTGTTATTTCTGTGTCGATTTTTGGATCCTGCAATTTCGAAAGTGCAGATAGGAAGTATCCTTAAGTAATCCTTGCTAGTTAAGTAAGTACAAAGCTAATTTCGTAGAGCATCTCATGAATTTATTGATACATTGAAAGAGGTCCACTACTTGGTTAGTTTCCTTCCTTCCTGCTGATGCTTCAGAAAGTAAACTTGTTAATCTTCCATGTGTAGATGGATGTTTTTGATACGTGATTTGGTATTATGGATCTAGCTTTTGCTTATACTAAAGTTACTGCCGTCGTCTAAGGAGTTTTCACCAAAAGCTCGCTTTATGGCAAAACTGTCCTCTTGAATATGATGTAAGGATTAGGGAGTGGACCCTGATTCTCCCTTAGTTTCTGCTAAGATGCTATTATTTTATTACATATTTCGTTAAAAGGTTAACTTTAGTGGTAACACCCATCCTCGCGACTCTTATTGAAGTTGTAGGAGTGACTAGTATAGTTTATCATATTTCCCGAAATAATTCCCCCCCCCCCCCGGTATAATGCCCCACTACTTTTCCATGTTAAAATTAGGAATTTGCTCTATCTAGTCAATGTTAATTTTTCCTTCGAATTAATAATCCCCCAGGGGCATTATTTCGGGAAATACTGTAGTAATATAAGTAAGTAGTGGGCGACCGAATATTACGAATGGGATGACTGTGATTCTCAAACTTGGCAATGGGGATTTACTTCTCAAAGATAACGACTTCTTTCACAGCCGACTGGACTGGATTATGAAAAGAGGGATTGTGGATTCAGTCAAGTAACTAAGTATAAGTACGATGGGTAAGTAAGTATTGTCAAAAGTTGTCAATAACTTCGGAGGAAGTATCTTTGAAGGAGGTCTCGACTTTTTATGCTGGAGTGGAGAAAGTTCATATGTGGAAAAAGTATTGTGTGTATGCTAAAGGTTGCTTTATGGAGTGTAGTGCATGTGAAATGTAGTATGGTAAGTTGCAGTAGTAGCAGGGAATGACAAAAGGAAGCATAAAGTAAAGTACGATTTGGAAACAAAAGTTTTTAAAAACTTTTCCCCCAACTTCCCATGCTGTCGGGAGTATCATCTCTGAAAAATGTTTTTGTGTCCTTATAATACAGCTACACTGACCCAAGTACGTGTGAGTATATGAAATGATCTTATGATACTTTCTCCAAGTGCTTTGTTTAAGTGAGGGAATAGTTTATGAAAAACTTATGCACTTAAACTCTCAACCTTTTTTATTTTCCGGTGGATGGATGAAGGAGGGTTTCTACTGAATCTATTTATTACAAAAAGAGCCTAAATAAGCTCTTAGATGGATTCAGATGTTGATGTGATTTCATCCTAAGAATGTAGCTTTAATAGGCACATAAAATCCTGAAATCTGCGTTAAGAGTTCAATTGATTTAAAAACCCTAATCCGTGTAAATTACAATGTTCCTTTACGCCACGCCAATTTTTATAAACCGATTTACCAATCTTTTAGACATTTCTTTTCTTCTATTTTCAAATAAAAGGAAAAGGTCAAAATTGCAAATTTTAAGACTCCATAGACATTTGATATTCTGTTTCAAAAGTTTATTCTAAGAAGGACTATCAAAAGCACACCTCCCTCACTTTCTAACATACCTAAAAATACACTACCTTGATTTAAAATAGCTTAAAATAACCAAAAACAGAAACTATATTTCCCCACTCTCACTTCCTCTAATGTCATCATAAGATATACTTTACTCACAGAGATCCAGTCAAGCTTTCACGAGCAGAATAAAGGAAGAGGAAATCTAATGTTGTATATTTCCCCCTTGTTTCCTATTCATTTTCGTTAACCTTTCCACCATCCACTTTGCCCAGTCCCAAGTGGTTGTACTTGATTTTACTTCACTTTACAAGGAGGATATTAAATTGCAATGTATTTCTCAAAATTCTCATTCATACTACATAACTCCGAGAGCAGGAGGAAAGAACTTATGTTAAAAAGCCCTTTTTATCCTGCTACCTTCAAGCTATTAGAAATAAATATGAAATATTATCATTATATAACGACTCCTTACCACCCGAAGGAAGGATCTGGTGAAAGCAAGGTGAATTTTTAAAGACCTTGGGAAATCCCCCCCACCTTTTCGACCGTGAATCATTCCCGTGTTTTAATACCTTAACCATGTAACTGTAGTTGTATTCTATGTAGTCTTTACAACGAAAGGCAACATACAGGATTTAAACAAGTCAACCGTGAACATGTACTATGAGGCGGATGCAGTAGTAGGTGGAATAAAAGTAGTAAACCTATGTAGAATTGAAAGTACAATCTACCGAAGCTCATTTCTACGCGTTCTTTAGAGGCTATATACAAGAGCAACGTAGGTTAAAATGTAAAATGCTGGAAGCAAGTTTAAGTTTATTCATACTTTCCCCTAAATGCACGTAACTCAACTTTTTGATTTAATGCATTCCATATGGAAATATTGAATCGCCTGGAGAAAGTGCAACCTTTCCGCTTTTCTGTAGGAATATACTGGAGAGAATGATGACAATGGAAGGCAATAAATCTTCTTGTCATCGTCACTATCATCAAGATCGTAATATTTTTATCAAGTTTTATTTTAGTTTGCTCTCAGTTTCTAACCAACTACAGAGAGAGCTTTCATGGATAAACACCAACTCAGATCTCTATTACATTTAGTTTAAGGCCTTTCACTAAAAAAGTTTTAGACAGTCGAAACAAGTGTGCAATTTTATTTCGTTTAAACTTAAACAGTTAGCATTAAACTAAAACTCTTAGAAGTATCATTCAAATGATCTAACCTGTAAATTTGACCTGCCTTGACTTTATTTCTATTCATAAGCTGATTTGGAGTGTTTAGAATTTTTTAACAGTGGACAAATTGCTGTTCAATGTGTTGATTGTTTAGTCCACCAGTAATAACTATCAATATCTTCCATCTTAAAAATTTAAAAGGTTTCAATGGAATTTATAAGTACCCTGATACCTGTCGTATATACCTGGAGGAAATGTGTTATATTCTCATTCCAAATAATTTAGTTTGTCCTAGATTTCGAACAGTATAGTACGCCTTCAAGGGTACTCCAAGTCGTAGTCAGTTCATCAAATCACCAGTAAGCCAGGCAATCCTCTCTGAACTCTAGACCTGTAGGGTATTATTATTTTGTAAGCTCCAAATGTTTTTAAGCTCCTCTCTTCCATTTTAGCTTAGTTGTTGTTCAGAACTAATTGTTCAAAGCAAAATTATCATCAAAGTATGTATGCATGCTTGATGGAAACTAAACTATTCCAAGTCAGCATTTTGGCAACATCAACAATCAACAAATATTTATAATTGGGACACAACTTCTTAGCCTTATCTCCAGGAGAAGTAATAATGTTGTAGAGAAGGCATAGGAAGATAATGAGCACTCCAATGGCAGGTTGTAGGCTCAAAGGTTTACTTTTACGTAACATACTATTTTGCCTTACAAATTTCCAATTACGTTATACGTTACCCACCTATCAAGCCATTGCTCTCATTAATTACAGATTAGAAAGGTAGTATTAAACTTTCATCTTCTTACATAACAACAAACAATAAACTCAATACTTGAACAAACGAGAGACGCCCGCTTAGAAAGACCTGTATTTTCCTATTTCAATTTCGTTGCCGTCGAATAACTTCAACATAAATTCATGAAAGCTGACATAAACCTTGACATTATCACCTAGATGTTCTTCCCCGTAAGTACAAGAAGTTTAGTTTTCGTGTCTAAAATATGAGTCGTTTGGATCTAGATGTTTTCATCAGCATTTCTCAAGCTCAGAAAGACTTGAGAAACGGGGTTGGCCATCGTGAGGTGAGATCAACTAATATCTTCTTGGCCACTGTAAACAAACAATTCTAGAACAACTTTACGAAATATTTCCTCCTGTCCCAGTTTGACTGTTTAGACTATGAATGTACATACTTTCTCTCGTTGGAGGCGTACTAAAACACCCACTTGGAAAGTTTACTATTGTGCCAAGACTTTGACTATTCACTATCAACTATCGTTCATCTAAGCCTTTTTGGGACTGCTAAAATCTGATTTGTTTGGCTAAAAGATAAAATAGTATGAAACAGTGATAGAATAGTCCTGGGTTGCTACTGAAGGGCTGCATGCATATGTATTCTTCCTTGCCTGATACAAAATTTCATTCCAAATACCTTAGGAGTCTGAATCTCTGCAGCCAGTCAAAACTCTTGACTAGAGCTTTATATATAAGTACTCGGTACTTTCCATCTTTGTGAACATTTACACAACTTTTGAACATTCATGATGGCTACTTAATCCAAAAGTTTGAGTCTACTACTACTTAAGTAGCTCGTATGCAATGCCGAGTTTCTAATTTCCTCGAATTCTCATCAAGATAAGATATACTGCTTGGAATTCTTCATCGAATAAAACGTAAGAATCTTTTGCGAACTTCTTTAGCAACTGGCTACAAGCGTAGTTCTTGGGCAAAATAAAGTATATTGAACCAATAATGGCCTAAAGGTGTGTGTACGGCAATGCAACTATTCCTTGAGTTACTACTAAGCGGCTTCCTGCTTGTCTCAGTCTTCGTGTATTGCATAAGTAGGCAGTGTCTTGCGTCAAGACAAGTGAGATTAAGACAGGAAAGTTTTTAATGAATCCATCCAACAAGAAGAAGTTTTGGGAATATGCAAATCCGATTTCAGAATTCAGACAGGAATTCGACTACAGAAACTAATATAACTAACATCCTTCTTTAGTACTTCTAGAGGAGACCTTCATGCAGAAAATTTCAAAGATGGTGTATAATATTTTAGGACCCGGCTTAGGAATTTGCTAGAAGAGAATTCCAACACTAATTGAAAGTTCATATGCGTGTACATTTATTGTCTGAGTAAAGATAAGGAAATCTTAAAGTGTATACATCTCCGAATAAATGCAGTCTCTCTCTGATTTGAAAGTAGACGGAGCATATTATTTCTATAAAGAAAGCGGCCAGTAGTAAGGCAAGACGGCTGAGGAAAAGTTTAACTTTCTCTCTTGATGAACAAAAAATTTTTAATTTATCAATTTCTCAGGCATGTGAATATGTTCTGTGTAAATCCATGAAAAAAGTTTCAGATTCAATAAAAAAAACTGCAAGAGGAAGGCATGAAATGGTTTGTTCGGATAGGAGTAGAAATTCTACAATACTTTCAACCGAACCTACCCCTTAGTGTACTATTATAACAGCAAATGAAGATATCTTCAATGGATATTCAAGGGAAATTAACAGCTTCTCATCCAGCAGTCAAAATAGAACGAGCCCCCATATTTAAAGGGTATGCATATGAAGCTAATTTTAATACATTATCAGAGCGAGGTGAGGGGGAAAGATCATTTATCTATTTTTATAGGTAACTTGATGCTCAACTTTGGCATGAAAATACGTTATATTCGGTAAAGTCTCCAGCAACGATGATCGTGATCATTATCATCAACGCTTTCATTTTTATTTCATTTTCCTCTTTTTATTCCTCGGCTCTCGTTGCTCATACTTTATATAACATTGCAGCCGTGCAGTAATCATTTTCTTTGGTTAAGAAAAAGTAAAAAGAGTTTCTCCGTACTAAGAACTTTGGTAGTTTTTCCAACCTCTAAGTCATTAGACTAAACCAGTGGAGAGCAGACCTAGAAGTCATCAACATATGGATGAAGTTTAGTAAAAGAAGTAAAAGTTCACCCTTCCTTCCTTTCTTAACTTTTTAGGTGACGACACGTCTTCATCACATCACAATCACCATCATCATCAACAAGATCATCATTTTGAATCCTGATTTTCCAAAGGATTTCAGCGAACTTCGTTTAACAAGATTATATACATCTTGTGAGTTTAGAAGGTAGAACCTTCTTGAATATTGTATTATTGTAGATGAAAAGCTTTTATATCATATGCTTTGCCATTAATTTCCATACCTGAAGGTTGTAAAGCTTAAGAGTGGAGGTTGAATGTTGGAAAGGGTTTAGTTTATTGATGACGGAGAAAGTGTAAGAAGATGAGAGATGAAATTAAATGAAACGAGTTGGAAAGTACTTCACTTTTCCTACCATAATTGTGTCCTCATTCACACCTCATTTGTGGTCTTACAACAGTTTGAGTTTTTGACATATGCATGATAATCTATGGGCCCATTCAAAACTCATTTCGTGGCCTTAATTGCCCTCACTTCAGTGGTCCGCTGGAAGGGTTCAATTTGCCTGACATTTTGGCTCTGGATGGGCAAAACTTTGCCAAAATTTTGAGACGTTTCATTTCATAACCTCTTTCTGCTTCAGCATAGGCTGTTATTATCACTATGTATAGTTTCACTAGCCATTTATACTCAGAAAAGGTGTTGAGTATGGGATATGATGAGTGAGATGAATCTTTTAATTTTATTACTGCCGAAAATGAATCTCTTCCTATAACCTATTCAACCGAGTTGCCTACCAGCACATGTTTAAAATAAAGTATCAAAAGTCTTCTGGCATCTTTGCAGTTTATGGCTTTGGGTCATTCATATCAATTAAAGAGTGTAATTCTCTCAAAGTTTCCAGTTGGTTTTTATAGCTAAGACTGCCTACCGTTTATGTCCCAATGAAACAAAATAAAACAATAAATAAATGTTATATCGTTGAACAGGCTTTTTTAAACATGTCCGTTCTTTTAATTTTCAATAAAAAGGCCAAAAGCAGTAGAGGATCTCTGTTTTATTACGGAAATGTCACATCATGTAAAGTTACAATGTTAGATCTCATCATGTTGCAACACAAGATAAGCTTCACGTTTGTCATTCACAACATCTCTTACAACTCTTTCCTGTTGTAAGACAATTTCGTAGAGAAAAAACCCTACTGGAGACATGCAGACACTAGCAACTTCCAATGTCAGAACAGAAGAAATGAAACAAGGATTCCTCTGAGACTTGTTGTTGTGAGTCTATGCATAAAAAAATGTACAGTAATAAAAAGGTGAGCGGTTGAGCCCCTAAACCGTGAAATTGAACCTATCCAAATGTCACTCAGCCTGATCTATGAATTCTTATGGATTCTGTCTCTGCTTTTTTTAGGGTTGAATTATGTTACTTTGTTGGTTTGTTGTTGGACTTTTGCAAAGAAAGTAGATTATTTTAGGTTGTTTTTGGTTTGAAGAAAAAAACTGAACCTAGCCTAGACTGTAACTTGTTTTTAAATGCCTTTAAATCTCGTTGTAACGAAACGAGGTTTTTCTTAAATCTAAATCATAAATGTCATCTGTTTTAATTGGCCCATAGATCTGTAATTATTTTACTTCGTCCGTGCATCTTCAGCAAATTAGCTGACTAATTGATTTATACGCACCATTTCTCATATTAATGAAAACATTGGATAAATAATGTTAATGTATGATTCATGAGGCCAAATACTGGCTTGTCTCTAACTTTCGAGATAGAAACAATATTTACGAGTTGATGAGTCGTTTCTTTCAGAAGCTTTATTAAAAGAGTAGCTTGCTTAGCATTGCTCTTCGTGTATGTTACAGTAGTAAATCAAACTTTTCTATTAAAAACATTATTCAGTTTTGTTTACTCACTCTTCATAAATAATGACGAAAAATATAGTTGTTTCTAAAAGTTAATCCGAAACAGCATAACACTCAATTCTTTTTATTTTAGCAAACCTTGCAGAAATATTTACCCTATATATTGTTTATCAAGTGATAAAGAAAATGAGGAAAGTAAATTTGTAATCCAACTCATTAAAAAAAGCATACCTAGTAAGATTGCTTATCATACCTACGGATAATAGATGAAAAAAACTAATTAATTTATAAACTGTTAATTAACTAAAACAACGTATAAAGATACTTTAGATATTTATTATTCTGTAATAAACGCGTATGCGTACTTTCTTCCAATTACAGAAAGTTAACAAAAAGCAATATTTATATTGACCTGACCCAGACAAATCCAATAACCTCCAAATAAGCGTAAAAACTGCCTACCCTGCCTTTCTTTGAATCCACTTTCTCATGATATCCATTCCTTTCTTATACGATAATGAAAACAAGGAAACATAATTTTAGAAAAGAAAGAAATCACTTCCACCCTCATATGTAACCATCTGTTGTCCCCATCCAAAAAACAGACTACGGCTGGATGAGCAATTCGGTCGCCAAGTACCATTCAAACAGTAACTTTTTTCTCTACCTAAGCTCAAGTAAAAGTATTGTACAAACAATGGAGAGTACGAATGCATGAATTCCTTGATATCTTTAGATGCGTTTGGTTTGTATGCATTACTTGCTAAAACTATTACCCTTCCATAATAATAGCACAAAGTTACTGCCATAAGACGGGAAAAGGATGGGCTGAGCATAGCTTAAGCGAGTACCGTATTTCCGGTTATTACTGTCCTCCTTGAATAACTCATTTCAATGTTGAAAATAAAAATTCGTCGTATCTGACTAATGTTAAAAGTTTTCTCAATTTATGCTTCGAAACAATAACTCCCCAGGGGAGTAATTCCCGGAAATACGGTAAGCGTTCATAAAGAAAGTGAAGAAGGGAGGATATAAAAAGTATAAGCGTACAATTCCCAACTTGACTATTACACCGAGGATGAGACAAGATAAAAGGGACTTTTCTGACAGAAAGTACAAAGAACTCATCCAACCGAGAATGAAAACAATGAATCAGCTGGACAAGCAGTTATCAGTTATTTTACTTTTTGCAAATAAATGTTATTCTCATCCCCAAAGGCCTATTTTACTTTCCTTTGAACCTTTCTTCTCATCTTTCTACCTAAAGACCGTATAGATTCTGGAGATTGTAGTTGTAGTTGTAGCTTCAGCTGTGCTTGAGATGGAAGTTAACACAGGAATGTTATTTTTGTCCTTGTTTTTGTATATTTGTAGTAAAGCAGCGGAAGCATTCAGTAAGATAAGGGTTATAATAGTGACTATAAATATTACAAGGAGTAGAGTAGGGCAAACCGATTTGCGAAAAAAAGTAATACACTGCTTTTTATACGCAGAGATCAAATAAGATCTCTTGAGAATCCAATTGCTCTAGAGATCGGCATTTCAGAAACAAACATGCTTTAGTTTTTTTCTTTGGATACAAAATTAGAAATTTTATCGGCTGGAAGTAGGTTAGAGATGCTGAGATTTGACTGCAGCGGAACAATGGAAATTGGGAAGCATGCGATCGTATTCGGAAACAAATAAACCTAAATACAGATAAACTCGCAGTGTATGGTGGATTGACGAAGCGTTTTAAATATTTTTGATGTGATCTTTTTCAGAATTAAAATATAAATGGCTTTTCACGATATATGAATTCCATAGTCAATAGTGTAGTTAGTAAACCCTCAGATCAGGATAGTTCTCCGTAAATAGGTTAATTTTGGGACTTCCAAATTAATGATAACAGATGAGACAGTAATAAAATCTCGGCTTGAATCGATTAAAAACTTTCACCTCTTAATCTAACAAACACTAATGCACTCTTCACTTAACATCAGTTCGACTATTCTGGCTGACTACTTACTAAAATCAAAGCTTTCTTCGTCCTAGAAGGTATCTTACCTTGTAGAGTCTGCCGCTCGGCTTCAGATATTTATTTGTCTTTGGAATTCCAGGAAGTAAAAGCAGTTGTGGAATGTCATTCATTTCCTTTGAACAAAGTACACTCAAAGAGTTTCTGTCTTCGGCAGCAGGGGTATCTTTAGCAGAGGTATTGTGGAAATAAAGCATTGAGAGACGAATATCTTGCTAGGAGGGTCTAATACTGAGCTAAGGAGTACAAAAAGGCATGTAACAAAGATTGTATGCGTATAAAGTCTGTCTCTGTGTATATTCAATATTGCAGAAGTTCTGGAGGGAATGAATGAGAAAGATTTGAGGAACTTGTTTAATTGAGTTTTCCTCATTTCCTTCGGCAGACTCCTTTCTTCGGGCTCATTCTTTGCCTCAAATCTAATTGCCAACTCGGGTTCCCTTTCACTCAACACTAACCTTAAGAGCTACTCTATAAGATGTATTAAATTATACTATATGTGTTACCAAATCTATTCGACTTTAGTATACCTATTATTGCATTGGACTTGGAAACTGCTTAAAGTGTTAATGCTAATTTTTGGGCGTTTTGTTCCATTGTTTTAATATGTATTACTTTCAATCAATCAGGTAAACGAGTAAGGTAAACGTTTAATAAATTCCTTATGTTCAATCTACAAGCTTAAATAATACAATTCATTTATCTGTTTTCAATTTAGTTTTTAGAAAATATTTCAGAAACATTTTTTTTATTCCCCCTCGCTTTGCGAAACTCCTACACAGAATTCTACTACAAGAAAGCTTGCATTCCCTCTTCGAAAAAATTTAACTTGGTGATTTTATTTTAACATTACGCACAAAATCGTAGAGAATTACAGTACAAACGTTGATTAGAGTAGAATACAGTCCTCTGTATTTCCCAAGATTCGAATGGAGAATCTAGAGTCTCCAAAAATTTAGAGAGAGTAAAGAGAAAGTTTAAATGGGCCGATTTAATTTCATTTGATCAAAGGAAAACTTGAGTAGGAGGCACAAGTTTGGTTTGATTGTTGCAATCAACTTAATGAGAAAAATTAGGGAGAAATTATCAGCAGATTTGCTAACTTAACTTTCTCTTCCAGTCCCACATTTCACCCACTTTACCTACCACCATATTTCTAACAATACATTTCCTCCCTTCTCTAAAAATGATATCAAGGAGCTTAGCAGTCACCAGATTTACTCTACACCAGATTTATTTCATATGGCAAATATTTCACTCTAGATATTAAACATATGGACGGGAATGGAGCATCATCATCAAGGCAAAATGATCATCTCTTTTTTTACTTTTGCTCTGAGTATCTTTCCCACTTTCTCCTAAATTTCTCTCCTCTTTACTTAAATTACCTAGAGAATAAAAAAGTAAGAGTATGCTGGCTGGCTGAGGGAAAGACTCAAACAAAGTGAGTGAGATTTTATGTGTGAGCAATCTGTCTTTAATATGAAGAAACAAAGGGATGTGATATGATTATTCCGTGACTGTTATACTGCCTTCATCTAATAAGATTCTCGAGGAAAAAGTAAATGTTGCTAGTGGCAAGTAAAACTGTAAGGTTGTGACTGAGGATAGTTTGTACTGAATCTGAATATGCCAACTAACCAACCAAGCCATCAGATATAATGTGGAGAAATGTAATCTAGAGAAATCTGGGCTTCTGGTACAAAAGAGATTTTTGAAATTGCAAAAGTTTCTCTGCTGCCAAAATCTTCGCATATAGTCTTTCCAAACTACTTACCAAGCATGTCCTTCCCGTCGTTACATTACGTTATATGTTACATTAGCTTGGTAGAGAACCCATATACAAGCGAAACCGAAGAACAATGTAAAGAAAGTGCTCTTTGTATGCCGTTACTGTTTAAGGTTGGATGGTTGGATAGATTTGGTGAATATGATGTGCAAAAACTTTGCTCATATTTGCATCTAATATAGATTCGTTTACAGGGAAGAGCTCTCTTATTGGGATTTAGCTCCTGTTTGTGTCTACCGAGTTTTTCTTCCTATGGCATATTTACTGTTATGACGTAGCCAGGAACATTCTTAGATCTCGAAGTGGAATTCCTAGGATTCCATATACTTTCGAGGATTAGATGTAAAGATCAAGGAGTTTATTTCTAACTCGACCGTCTCTGTTTCGAATTTACTTATCCAGAGAGAACTAAAGTTGTATCCTGTATAAGTACAAATCTACAGGAAATCGCCAAGTCGTGACCCAAATAAAAAAATGGGTTTATGTGCACGACGGAATTTTCATACTTCCAACGTAATAATCCATTTTTGGAAAAAAATAAGGCGAGCTTGCTGGGAATACTGATAACTTTCCTTTGTACAGAGATTGGCAGTTCCCTAGACGTTACTTACAGTGTGAAGAAGCAACAACTGGATATGAAAGAATCAAAGTTGAAAATACAAAACTGAGTTTCAGTTTCGGCTGGGGATCATGTTAGTGGATTTTGTTTGCATACTTTATTCCATCTCTGTGTTTCTGCATAATGGGGTAGTGCTATTTGCTTTATTTTATTCGCAAATTTTGTACACTAGAGAAATAAAGTTGGATCTTTGTAAAAGAAGACGCGTACCAAGCACCTTTGAGAATTCATGGTAATATAATATTCCGAATTTTCATTCGTGAGGCACAATATATTTTAGGAGAAATGAAGATAGATGAGAATCTTTATTTTCATAGTTTTATGTCTGCCACGTCTATTATTTTTACAGAGAGGCTTATTACTAACAAATACGTGGAGGATGTGGTAATTTATTTCGCTTCTAAACTTAAAATAACATGAACTTTGAGCTCTTTGAACTTATCCTTTGAAGATATGACTGAGACATGTGTTTTTTTCTGTCTTATTTTACTTTCTCAGAAATTTTAGTCTAATCTTAAGAAAATAAGACATTGAATGGATGTGGGTTTGTAGACATATCCAGTTTTAGATTACAACATGTATCGCATCGTCGCGTCGTCAGATGCCTGCTTTTTCGGGAAATTTTACATGCGTAGTTTGCTTGTTATGAATATTTTTCTCTAGATTTATTATGGTACGGCCATCTCAAAAAACTCCTACGACCTAATCCTAATACTATGTATTTACTCTGGAGATGTATTCATCTCCTATTATTGCCAGTAGTAGTGAAGAATAATCCTCGAAATTAGGTCTCAAGAGGGAGGGATTTTGAGCAAAAAGTGTGCAACATCTCCAGCCAAAATTTCATTACACGTTCGTTACACCACTCCAGTTTTGTTGATTCTTGCCTAACTCATTAAAATCTTAAGACAACGACTTCTAGATTAGCATCTCTCTCAACCAAAAAAAACGAATGGCTTTCTGTCTGACGTTTCGGAAGTTCAAAATATAATAAGCTGACTTCTACTAATATTAAAAAAACGATAATAGCAGTAGTACTTGAATGAAAGGGTATATAGCTGTCACTGTCTGCTGCGCTGCGGTCGGGGTTTAAAAAAGTGTAATATTCTGCAGCTACTTACTGTCACCCCGATTTAATTTCAAGATATAGTTGATAGATTAGCTATAAAAAGATGTACAGAAGCAAACAAGTTGAGTAGCAAACAAGTGCCTATATTTTCCGAGTGAAACTTGAATTAATTATAATTTTCCATCTCACAACTTTTTATTCGATACTTCAAAAGGGATTGAAGCAGTCTTGGATCTCTTTTTGGCAACCCTTTGTGATATTACTGAATCATAGAAGATACCCAGACAAAAAATCTTGTTAAATTCAGTTTTCATCCAGTATATATGTTACATCATTTCTACTACTTCCCATTCAGACTCTAAAACATAAACTTGTGCAATTCATTAAAAAGCCTTCCACATACAGCTTTCCTTTCCAAGTAACTTGTTACTCAGAAGAAGAAAACTCCACTCTCGTTTTTCATCTCTGCCACTTTCTTCAAGATTTATTTCCTTGTTTCCTCCTGAGTATTTAGCAGCCTTGGTGTCTTAAAATTAATCAACAATTGCGTCACGTATTACCTTAACTTTCAGCTTTCATTCTTTCTGTCCCTCTCGCTTTGTCAAAGTGCTTGTCCCCTGTTGATGTTTACTGAACCTTAGCTTAATACTTAATGACTTCGCTGCCGTATATTCAAGTAGAATAGCTCGGCTTACTACTCAATTCTGGGGATTTTTATTTTAGCATGCGTAGATTATTCTAAAGGAGCTGTTTTTAGAGAGGGCTATAATACAAGAGTCCGTAAGTTGGATAAAACAATCCCTATGCATCCTACGCTTTCATCATCCATGTCAGAAAAAGTGCTTGGAAGGATCTAAGTAAAATAAATAATTATCTACCTAAGCATTAACTCTACTTGAACTTTCTCTTTCAAAACTTATCTTGACTCTTCCGGAAAAATAAATAAATAATACAACGCTTCATTTGCTCACACAAGATTTTAAATCATCTTATATCTTATCTTCTGTTTATTATTATGCTTATCTCAAGAATTTAGATTAAGTTGGATAAATGAAGAGAAATACGCTCTGAAGAGACTCCTGGTCTTCATTATCATCATTTCAACTTTTCCAAGAATGTACTCTTCCTTGCCTTCTTGTTTATTTTCAACAAGATTTCTACATTCTTGTCGACAATCTTGGGCCTTGTTTGTCTCTTCTTATTATGCGAGATTAAAGGAGCTTTCCTGCCTTGTTTCCCCGAGGGTATCCCTGTTGTACATGCATTCATATCCTGAAAATAGAGCTGCATGGTTTCTTCTGAAACATAAGCAACTGGGTTATTTTTAGAATTTATTTCTTGAGTAAAAGACTAAATACCAAAGTAAAATATAGATTATAAGATGAACATGCTGGTTGGATGAAGAGGTCTTGTGCAGATGACAGGGCTGGAGGGTTACAGTCTATAATGAGAATTGAATCAGGAGTCCATGAAAGCAAAGAAACTGCCAAGAGCCTTGGGATATTGGGGTTGAGAGTGAGATGACTTGGCCACAATTAAATATAACTCTTTAAATCTAATTTATTTCTTGAATACACAGGATGTAACTAAATTCTATCCTATTTCCGGCTAGTATTTTAAAGCTGGATTCGATTAGTAAGATTAGTAAGATTCTGTTAAAGATTTAAAAGCGGTTGGTAAAAGATAAGTTACCGTTAGCAGATTATGGGTTCAAATAAGGGATTTTTTAAAGAACATTTTTAAAGGGACTTGAGACTAGATGGCAATTCATTTATGCTCTAGCAGGTTCACACAACAAACGTATAAACTGTAAATATACAAGGGATGTAAACAGGAACTGAGCTCAATTGAAAATTCAATTGGCTGTCTTTGTCCTGTCATCTAATGTCATTTCTCCTGCCAACTCCCCACGCACACGAGAAGACGAAGACGACTCCGGAGACACATTGAGATGGGATGAACCTAAATGTCAAAGCGTAAAATAAAACACTACATAACACAAACCATAATATTGGATGGGGTTCTGTAAAGTCTGTACGCGTTTTGTATTGTATACAATATCATCTCTGCATGGTAGGTTTCTGTGAGTTGTATAGGGAAGGGTGAAAGCTCTCCAAAGAAGGCTAAGAAGAAAGGGAAACTACATAATATCAATACACAACAACCGATAAGAAAAGACAGTATATTTGATTTGATTTGATTTGATAAGATTTATTCAGACTTATTTTCTTCATCCTTTATAAATTCAAGATAAGAGTCAA